>VZTT01032799.1:1629-46702 GCA_013400855.1 Buphagus erythrorhynchus | reverse complement strand
TTTCCAGAACCAAAGCTGAAGAAAACCCCAAGCCACCAAAGAGACATTACCATTGAGTTCTTATAGAAGTTGAAGAGATGGCTTTTGATGTGTAGTGATTCTTGTCTAAGCAAATTATTTTATGGTATAGCAGGATTTTCTTTTTCTAATAGCAGAGAAATATATATGTCTATTACCAACACATGTTTTTGAGTACTAATCGTAAAAGAAAATGGCTGTTTGGAGTGGTATTCAAGCTTCTCCATCTTTTGGTCTAATTTACATTGAGCTTACAATATATCCATACAGACTTACACACGCAAGTAAATGTGCATTTATATGCAAATATAGACCAGTCTCCTCAAAGGGAGACTACAAACCTACTATGCTACATCCAATGCATGTAACTCACCCCTTGAAATATTTATTTGTTCAGATTTATCACAGCTCAAAAATAATCTTATTTCAAGAAATGAAGTATTCTTTCTGTGCATGATGGTTTAGTACTTTATTATCAAGCCTGTTTCATAGGCAGAGTTACTTGGTGCAGGATGTGCTTGCCTGTGGAATCAAAAGCTTGGGTGCTTCTTGGTGACTCCATAGCAAAATCCAAGATCTCTTCCCACAGGTACCTAATGGTGCTTGGTCTGTCAGACAGCCTTTGCTGAGATATGACCCTCAACTTGAGATATGGGCAATGGGAATGGTGAGTTTTTTGCTGCTGAATTCGTCACAGGTGTGCTAGGGGATGCTGTGACAGATGTGGAATGGCATGGTGCCCAGCCCCAAGGGAGCAGCAGATCTCTACCTGGCTAATGACTGTAGCAGGAGCACAGGAGCCTGCTGGTGACATGCTGCTCTTACATGAATCCACTCTTGAGGTGCCACCATGGTACCAGGCTGCTTGTGCACAGTGAACGTACTGCTCATAAACCTAGATCTGCTAAAGGGGGTAACCCTGAGCTAGACACAGTTGTAGCCATCCTTGCCTGGCTCTAGACTCACAGGCAAAGGCTTGGGCTGTAAGAGGGGCTATTTTCAACACGTTGAATGATATATTGCTGTACAATGTGGTAAGGGGTGTTTATGTATGTTGTGTTGATCTCACGTTTTTATTCCTTCTTACCTTAAGAAAATTTTAACATACTCCCTCCTTTGCCTTACCTGTACAAGCTATGTATAACTGTATCTGAAATTTACTCTTCATCTGTTGGCAGCAAAGGTCATGTGTTCTATGAACATCCCACTCGGGTGCAGTAGACAAATTTCTCATAGAAAAAATCCACTTACATAGAATTTATATTGGTAACTTATAGTTTAGAACAACAGTATGTGTTAACTTCATATTGAAAAAAATGAATAAATGCAATATGCATGATAGAGCTCTGTATGTGTTGATCTGTTTTGCTCTTAGACACATGCTTTTCCTTTTTAGAACTGTTTCATTTTAACAGCCAGTGCACGTGCTGCTGCTCAGCTAAAGAACACTTGAAAAATGTTGTGTGACACAGGTATTCTGACTGATGACTTCTGCTATTTTTTTTGAAGGCTATATTTTCACTTTTATTTCCAGTACAGATTTGTATTACAATGGTTGCATTTTTCTATGAAGGACAACTAATGTAATAAGCAGTCAAACCCAGGGCAGTAATTAATCTGGAAGAGATCAAAGGGTGCTCTTCTAAATCCCAACAATTTGATGGTGCTGAGCAAAACCCACAAAATCTTTTCTTTTGCCTTGGTCTCCTATGAATTTTCACTTGTTTACTGCAGAGCAGCTGCTTTCTTGTCAATCCCGTGCACTGCTTCAAAAAAATCCAGTTGGATGTAACAAATGCAATTTCAATGGGCTTAATGAAAAATCTACTCTTTCACTTAACCTTTCTCTTTGGTGAGTGACTTGCAGGAGGAAGAAATTCCTTGAGCAAAGGTGTNCAATTTGATGGTGCTGAGCAAAACCCACAAAATCTTTTCTTTTGCCTTGGTCTCCTATGAATTTTCACTTGTTTACTGCAGAGCAGCTGCTTTCTTGTCAATCCCGTGCACTGCTTCAAAAAAATCCAGTTGGATGTAACAAATGCAATTTCAATGGGCTTAATGAAAAATCTACTCTTTCACTTAACCTTTCTCTTTGGTGAGTGACTTGCAGGAGGAAGAAATTCCTTGAGCAAAGGTGTCTCCAAAACCAATCAAAATGCACCATAGGGGGAAAGTGTGTCTGAAGCCAGTGACATGTTCTGAGATATGAATTAGTCTGGGTCTTTGCTGAGTGATAGCACAAACTATGTGTGATTTAAAGGGAGAAAAGAAAAAAGGTGAATATGAAGAACCAAATACTCTGATGAGGAGATGAAGGGCTGGAATAGTAGTATTAACAGCCCACCACTAGTATTGTCAGCAGAGAGATTTCTTCCTTAATGCACCTGCTGAGCTAGATGATCTCTTGAAAACCATTTCAGCACAGAATTTTCATGATTTTATGACTTCAGTGATTTGATTTCATTTTTTGATTTCATGATTTCAATATCTCAGTATTTTAGTTGTTGCTTGAAGTCCTGCTCTCTCTCCTTTCTTTGCCCTATATTGTCAAGTGAGTAGGACAAAAAAGAGGTTTGATTTAAGTTCCTTTTTTTAAAAGTAGAGGCTACCGCTGCACTCTGCAGGAAGAAAGACGATGGGAGCACATCTGTGTGCCTGTCTGGAGTGAATGGAGAATGAGGTGACAGAAAAGGAGATCCTTGCCCAACAAGGAGGAAAGGTAACACCACCAATAACCCCAATGCTCCACTGAACACTACGGGAGGAAAGGGTGGAGGGAATTTTGCACACTGGAGCAGAAGGTAGCATAGAAGTTTCAGGATGCCTTTGGATGAAGTGGAATTAAAAGACGAGAGCATCACACTGCAGTACAAAAAAAAACAAAAAAAGAGTTCCACAGCCATAGTGTTTCCTTCCCTTTACTGGTTGTCTCTTGGCCTGTCTAGTGAAGGATATTCTGATTATCTCTTGTGTGTGAGTGGGAGAAAAGAGATGGGGATGGCTTCTCTATGGGCTTAGACCTCTGCTACTACATGCTGATCTGAATTTTGATCCCTGTGGGATTCTCCCACTCTCTGGTTTTATGCGAACTGTTGGTAGATTATAGAGGCAGTGAAAGGCTCTCCCCTTGCCCGGCTGGAAACTGGGTCAATAGCTTACTAAACTAAGGCAGAGCTTGCTTGCTTCTAGTATTGGTGGAAGAACACTCATTCACTCCCAGATTTAATTCTTGTGGGACAGAGTAGCTGGAGTCAAGTATTTCTCTGTGTTTCAAGTTTGCACTGGAATTAGAATCTGAAAAAACCAAAAGTTCGCAGTTAGCTATGTACATGGAAAAGCCCTCTGGTTGTGAGATCTGTGACCATTTAAAAGTCTGCTTATTTTCTTAAGTATTTGTGAATGATAGAAATCCACACGTGTTTCCTTCCTACAAGTTTTCCATAGACATTCTTTGCAACAGATTTTTTTTTTTATTGTTCATGCCTTTGTACTACAGAATGTTCAAGAATGTGTTCAGCCCCGATTTGACTGATCTGTGCTGATGGGAGATCTGCACCTTCCCCTGAGTCTGCAGCATGTGTGTATCCTGGAAGGCCAAAAACCTTCTGTGCTCCAGACACTGTCAAGTTGGATACAATGGTTTTACTGTTGGAGTGGGAGGTTGTTTGTTTTGGTTTGTTTTGTTTTCTTTCCCATTGAATGCAGATATTGTTGTACAACATTGTACACTGTACATTGCATTGTCAAATGCTGGGGCAGGGGTTATTTTCTTGCTCTGTAACAGGTGGGCTGACTGAATGCTTATGACATACAGACAACCTGCAAATGCAGTGAAATGGAACTGAACTCTGTCATCACAACTGTTCTAATGGACTTGTTTCAGCAGGGATACTAGTTGTCATTTTCAACTTGTGAGCATTCTCTTTAATTTTTAAATTATCAGACAATTGTAAAGACATTTAATTTAAGCAGCCAAAATGCAGCCTTTTTAATGTGATTATGAAGGTTTTTAAAAACACATCTTTAAAAAGGAGCCCATTTGCATTAAACAAAGAGCACGTTTTCTCTTACTGCTTAATTTCTTTTACTACTTCTATTCTGAACTCCTTTGAAGTGACAACATTTGAGATCTATGTAAAGCTCAAGTGCTATGTATGTGTTTACATGAATGATGTGATATTAAGTGGTTGACCTGCCTATTATAAGATTTGTAAGGCACAGAATTTTTTATTACACAGTGATAAATGTCACATTATGGAGAACTGAAGATGCTGCTTCCCAATAGAAATGAAGCCATTTGTAAGCCAGCTGTAATATTTTAAACGCAAATATTCTTTGCTTTTTCATTCAAATAGAATTAAATCTTGATATTTTTTCCTCATCTACTCAAGATATCAACTACCAACCAGTATTGAAGAAAGTGATTCTGCTCTATAGTTAGATATATTAAAAATATATTAAAAAATGTAAGAAAAATTATTCTAGCCAAAGCCTGTTTTAGTTAAGTGAATTACTCCTTTAAGTGTAAACAGATAGGTTAAGCATATTTGTAGGGGTGGGACAATACGTGTACAATCTTCCAGTCCTCACAATATGTTCTGCTACCACATTATGTAGTGACGAGACCTGGCTGAACAGAAGAAACCAGCATTGTAAATCCTAACATTCTGAAAAGCAAGTAGGAGCTATTAGTTGTGAGTTTCAGAAAGATTTGAAAAAATAAATTGTGTCGCCCTATAAAACACATTGGCATATACATTAAGTCCAAAAATTGTGTAAAGAAGGGCCGTTGTACCAGCCAGTACTGAAGCCTCCTGCTCATTCCTCTGTCAGAGGCATCAGGTTCCTCAGTTTGCTGGCCATGAGGGACAGCAACACGAAAGGGAAATTTTTAGAACTGTAGAATTGGAGACATCGAAGGAGAAGGCCAGCTGTGAAATTATTGCAGTTTGTGGTTTTGTACACATTTATAAAGGCATTGAAGACTAAGTCATACAAAACAGCAGGAGTTTCTTTCCTGGTTTAAAGTTCCACAGAGCTCTGCTAAGCCTTTATGGTCATAGGCGTAGAGAGAAAAAGAAGGCAGAAATAATGAAAAGCAGGTGATTCTGCACTAAGTGAATGTAGTTTTCCTTCGGGAAAATTAGTTTGAAAAAGTTTCTTGTTGTGTTATTCTGGTAGAATCTTTTATGATATCCCTTTGAAATTGTATAGCAGCATTTAAGGTCAAAACATGAAAAAATATTTGGATTGAAAACCTCTGGGAAGTTCCAACTGTAATGGAATTTATTACAAAATGTGTAATGATGATGAACACTGCTTAAAGTGTTCTTGAAGTCTGCAGGTAGACATCTTCTTAGACAAAATTTCTGATAGATTTTTCTGGAATATTTGTATGCCGGAAGTGAAGTGCAAAAAATTATTATCAATTAGTAAACAGTAAGGTACTAGGGAAAACATTTTATCAGGACGTCTTCTCCATTTCCTTAATGTCTTTTGAATGCTTAGAGAAAGCAAGCAAACATGTATAAAATTTCAGGCAAAGGGCCATAGAAAACCTGATGTAAATAGATAGATATATAGGGCTCATTTGTATCTTATGGCAATTTCTCTATATATGTATAGAATTTAAAGCAAAACCTCTTTTTCTTCAATAGACTGTCCTACTGCTTTCAATAGGTAATCATATATCCCACAGACAGGCTGATTTAATGATTATTTGAAAATGTTATCACTCTGTATCACAATTCTTAATGTTATCAGCCTGAGATTGTAATAGCTTAGTTATCCATAAGTGAAGAACAGATCAGTAAATAATGCAAATCATATCCAGACTGTCAAACATAGAAATAAAATAAAATATTAGTTCAGTGATTGTGTTGATATAAAGAATTCTGTATTTGTATTAATGGATTTTGAAAATCGATACAGCAGCTCAGGAAATAACCCACCTTCGGATGGTAGATCTATGCACCAGACCACATGATACCAATGGGAATATCCCACCTGTATCTCATTAATCTCAGCACTCTCTCTCAATTCTCTCATTATAGTGGATTTGCTTTGCATTGGAGTGTAGAAATGTTGAATGTGTTTCTTGTGTAGAACTATCTGCTCCCTACTTCGTGGTTCTGGCCCACAATTTCTTTTCTGTCTCTTTAGAGTGGAAGGTGTCCCCTGCAGGTAATCAGGAGTTTCAAACAAGAGCCAAAATCCAAATAAAATATTTTTTTTCCACCCAGGTTTCCTCACTGCTAGGGAAGTTTTCCTCTCACCTTTGTAGTGCTGTGCTTAATTCTCTTCCTAAAAATCATCTGGGAATTGTACTTAACCAATTCACTATAGAACAAAGACCTAGAACAGCGGTGTGTTCTGTTTCTTTGTGTGACTCAGGGTCCTGGGGTTTAGTTTTTGGTTAGTTTTAGAGTTGAGCAAAGCTTTCTGGTGAGTGGTCCACATCCATGACCTGTGGCCTGTCCTGACTGATTGCCTGTAATTGTGGAAGCCCCTTTTGGAATGAATCCTATCTCAGACTCTTTGAGTGATGGAATTTCCCCAGGCAGAGGAATTTTCTTTAGAGGTTTTGTTTTCTCCCCTTCTGTCTCATATGAAGGATTTGAAAATGAATGCAAGTATTTAGGCCTAAGCAAGGGAAGGTGTCTGTCTTGTTCAGAAGTAATGTGTTTTGTGGAGATGTTTACTTCCTTCTGCTGCACATTTACCACCTACAATGGAAATTCATAGGCAAAGTTATGAGTTGTTAATTAGAGCAGAAACTGTGACAGTTCTTTGCCTCAGATATGCTTTGCAAATTCACTTTGTATAGATGCTGCATTCAAAATTGTTAGGAGCTCTGTTTTTATTGTGTTCTGTTTTGTCACTGAAACATTAGAGATGAACATTGTACTCAGCTGAGAAGAAAAGATACTTGTGTTCATAGTGGACGTGAGTTCAACTATGTTTTAATTTAATTTTTTTTACCTAATCAAAATAACTTTGTATGCCCTCTAAGACTGAATGAAATGTTGTAATAATGTGTCCTGTACCGTTGTGAATACTGAAGCAGTTTCCATTCTTGCTCACAAGGTCCAATCTTGCAGCTCAGAAAGAGTAAGGGAATTTATTTATGTGTACATTAAACCCCAAGATTTCTGCTTCCCACAAAATGAGAATTTAACATTGCCTACAGTTGGTGTGAATACTAAAAGGAACAGGAAACAAAAAAGTCCTTTGGAACTCGGTTGAAGGGGGTCTGACACACTACAAGAGATCCACATGACATCTGCACATTTTTCTGTATGTTAGCACTGGAAAGAGGATAGAATTACCAGGAAATGTTGCCCTGTGGTTTCTGTATTGAAGTGGCTCCATCTGTGCCACCTGTGGATGACATGATTGGAGCACTAGTTCTTGCTCTGCCTTAGCACTATTGATAACTCTGCTTAACATCGCCACAGGGGAGGCTTTGTTGGAGGCTGCAGTCACTTCGCCTGAGCAATGGTGTACATTGGCTCCTCCATTCAACGCTTTTTTCTGACATTATCGCATTTGAATGGGCCACCAGTGAAGCCATTCAGTGAGAACATGCAGCGGGGCCCCTGGGTGGGCTGGGGCTGAGCCCAGCACCCCCGTTAATGGACTGCTGGCCGCAGCCCATTGAGCTCCATGAACTCCGTGACCAAAGAGAAGTGAGACAAAGATGTCCCTCAGCGCAGTGTGTAGGTCAGGGCTGGACAAAAGCAGATAGTGACAATCAAACCTGTTTGACTGCTCCATCAAAAGGGGACGCCTACCCCCGTGGACCACCGTTCTGGCAGGGGCTGCGTCCTGCACTCCCCTCTGCCCATCGCCTGGCACGGCAGCTCTGAGCATCTAACTGAGCTCTTGCTCTGCTCACAGCAGGCTTTGCGTTCTCCTGAAGCTTGCAATCCATGTAATTATTTCTGCAGTTTGCTTCTGAGCATGCATTTAACCCTCTTCTTTGTTCGCCATACAGTGCACACATCCTTGCTCTTACGTGACATGTCAGAGGCAGCTGAGTGAGTTAAGTGCAGTACGAATCTTCTCTCATCTGGCTATCTGTGCATATAATTTTGAGAAAGGTAACAATCTTTTTCAAATGTTGGCCCAAGATTGGTGAATTCAAGGCAGAAAATGGCAGATACTGTGCTGTATCTCTCACTCCCTTAAATAAAAAAAGTATGTTCAACATAAAACTTCCTTCAGGCGAAAGAGGGGTTTTATTGCATTTTGCTGGTGATTAAAAACTACAGTTTTAAAATTTTTTGTGGTTGTTGTTTTACTTCTAGCTGATGTCTGCTGAAATTAACAGCTGTTATTTGCAACTCTTAAAACTACTCTGTTAAATTAGTGGGACAGCAGGTAGCAAGAGCTTTTCATGTAGCAATTAAGGAAAAAAGTTGGAGGTGGGAGTTAGCAGCTCTGAGCTCTGTATTGGCCTGCATCTGAGATGGTCTGATGTGGATCAGTGGCTTGAGAACTGCTCCTTGGGTTGGAATAGGGATAGTATGCAAGACTACACCTGTCCTTACATCTTTGTGTGCTCTTCCTGGACAAGAGATTATGGTTTTCCTTGAAGATTAACAGAACTGTGTTAGAGCAGCTAACAGAGCTGCGAGAAACATCCTGAACTCCAAGTAGGGGTTGTGAGTTCAGTTGTCAGATTTGCTCATTTGATGGACTGGCTGGGGATACACCTCTACTATTCATCTGTGTGTATCTTTGCTTTCGATGTTGTGAAAATATCTCCTCAAAAATTTGTATGGGTCATAAATGTCTTGCACCTAGGAGGTACCAAGTCCATACTACTTTAGGTTACATATCCTGCATCTCATTTCCCACTTGCTTCAGGAAAAACCCTTAGGACTGAGCTGTTACCCAGATGATGTGTATTTGCTTGGTAATCCATCCCCCGTGGAACTAACCTTGTCTTTTCTAGATCACTTCTGTGGCCTTCAAGCTGCATGTGAGTTTTCTGCAGCAGCAGATAATAGGACAAGCTCTCAGCCTCTTGCAATTATTGAATTTCCATTTTGATTGAAGATGGAGGACAGGAAAGAAATGAGTCATTTTCATTTCTTGATGCTATAATGCCTTATACCAAATATTCTCTACTAGGGTTTTCTTCTACTTTTGAGTTTTTACCAAAATAGATCTAGCCTTAAAGACCTCAGAGAGAAAAAGGGAGGAATGTGGATGTAGAAGTAAAGAGGGATGCTGAAGTGGTAAAACCTGGTTGAAAAATACTGTGAGCATCTTATCTCCACACTTCATTAACTTTGAATAGACTTTGGCTTCTGTACTGTGAAACATACAGTTGAAATCAGCAATATGAGAAGAGAGTTCCAGGAAGAAAAGACAAGGATTGGAAAGAAGTCCTTTCAGAATTCTGAAGAAGACGAAGTGGAAAAGGGACCAAAATAAAGAGAATGAGACCGATAAAACAGAGGAGAAGATACTTGGGACTTATTTTCTCAGAGGAGATTAGAGAGATCTAATGAAAAAACAAATATATGTAGAATGGCAGGAATGGCTGAGTCAGTGTGTCAGCTGTGAGTGTTTGAACCTCGAGGTCTTACATCCTAGCTCTGTTTTTTTAGTGATAAAGCTATTTCCTATATTACATAAACATCCATGGTTTTGTATACCTTTTGGTGCCATTCCTGTTGTGTAAAAAGCATTTACTGTTTTTTCAAGACCAAACAAGACCTCAGCAAGAGAAGCTTTGGAAGAATGAGTGGGAAGACTTCCTCACCTTAGTATGTTTTGACGATTTCTAAGCAGATAAGGTACCATCAAATCTCTCATGCTATTATTTTAAACATAAACAGAAAAAAGAAGCAGAATGGGCAGCATGTGATTCTGTATGAGAAAACAGTAAATATATTTTTTTTTGTTATGACTGCAGGTAAATTGGCACCTTCAGATACAGAATAACAAAAAGCAGAGGACACTGCATCTATCTATTGCTTTTAGAATCAAATTTCAGTTGCTGCAGTAAAGAAAATTATTCCTTTCCCTCAAATGGCTATTGAAGCATACAAAGCTCAGAACTGACTAGATCAGAGCTGTTTGGGCCAAGGGCAAAGCAAGGATGCAAGAGTTTGCTGTCAGTACTAGAAAAGTGGATGTTAAGAGAAGCAGTGCAGTCTCTGGGGGGCAGCACACTACCACCTCCCGTGCCTGGATCCTACAGCACTTCAGCTGCACACATCACCTTAGAGGAATAATTGCTTCTATTGCTAAGCCTTCTGAAAACTTGGCTTTGATTTTACCAGACTTCCTACAATAAGAACCTCGAATTTATTTTTATACATTGATTATAGGACTTTGTTACTTAAAATCTAGTGGTTTTGCAAATATTACTAGTTTTATGCATGCAGCAGTATCAGTTTAGTTCTATTAGGCTCTTGCCTCCTGTATCCCCTCTGGTGTAAAATTGCCCATCAAAAATGTTCCTGGTCATTTTTTTCTTGCTTCCTGACAGATTTTTTCCATCAGGGTCCTGACACACGGAAAACCAGTCCTTTAGAAAGGATGGGGGTTTTTTCACTTCTTGCCAAGTGGTTTCTGTATTGGGTGTTATGAGATCTCTTCTGCACACATTACTGGAATCCCAGAGGGGCAGTTTATCTACTTGACACTCCATAAACCTAGTTAGAATCAAATGGGCCTATGGGACTCCCAGCATATATTTGTTCTTATGGTGTTATCAGTAATCTAGAACTGTGCAATTAATAAGGAAGGGTCCAGGGGCTGATTTAAGTCAGATTTTTTTTTTTTTTGTTATTATCAGCTATAACTGAAAAGGACAGGAAATTAAGGAGGAGGATTCCTCTTCATCCTTTAGTACTTTCTACAGTAAAACATCCTGCTATAAAACAGTAGAACTCTCTCTGCACCTAGAAGATGTTTCTTCAGTTATTAACTGTGGTTCCCAAAGCTGAAAATGAACATGTGAGTGCTGTCTCTAATTTGATTAATAATTTATATGACCAATAGGATATTTTTTCAGTAGAAAGTTTCAAGTGAAAGGAAAAACTTTGCACATTCCAGTGAAATTTGATCCATTGATTTTGGTTGAATACAAATTTTAAGGTGTTAGGGAGCAGTCACAGGAAGAGTAAGGAGAAAATTCCTAAAACTATTTATAATCAGTAACCAAGACTCCCATCAAGAATGTAGAAACCTACATTCCTATTGCCATGTGGTTTGATTTAGGAAAGAGGTAGCAACCCAGATCTTCTCCACTGGAGACCTCTTTAATACATGAAAAAAACTCCTCTTGCGTATATGAATGCTACAAAGATTTTCTTCAGAAAATGTGATGGACTCAGGATTGCACTTTTCTTTCAAAAAATATTGCATTTCAATGTGCAAATTAATTTGAAAATAATTTAAAAATTAGTAATGTAAGGAATTTATGCATCTTTTAATTTTCTGTGAAGGACTGTAAGAATACCTCTTCTGTTGTGAGATCAAGGAAACATAAAAAATTAATTGTTCTTTAAAAATTTGATTTTATCTGGGCATACAAGCACTAAATTCCTCATTATCAACGAGCCCCTTTTCAGTTGTGGATATTTTTCATCTTCTCATAGTCTGCCATAGCATCTACTATTATACTCTTAAGAACAAGTTCTCAAAATGCTATGCTAAAACTCTAATGTTCAGTATCACTCCATGGAATACCTGCAGGTCTCTTTGCCTCAACAACCATATTTGCCAAATCGGAATCTCATGATTATTGGCTTGTGTTACTTCAGGCCACTGTGTAAGGCCCTTCAATATGGGAAAAAAAGGCTTATAACAATACCCTAGATATTTTCACATATTTGGATTTATTTCAAGTGTGATTTACCCTGATTTTACAAGGTTTATAAATCTGATTTTTAGAATGCTTACAACTCAGCCCTGCAATGATTTAACCCCAAGTTATTGCATCAGGCATCTTAACTTCAGCCCCATCTTCCTGGAGTTTTTATCTGTCACTAAGCTCTGATCTCTGCTTCAGAGGGAGGTCCAACAAATGTTGGTTTGTGCATAACTTGCAACATGAAACCCTATGCTCAAGCACAGCAAAGAAATTAAGACAAACACAATTACATGTAAGGTTTTTATAAATCTAGACTGTGACAAGTGTTTGTTGCTCAGCACCAATCTTGAGTATGGAACTGGTGTTGTCCAGGAGTACTTTTTACAAATATGCTCTATGGTTATAAGCCAAGACTTCATCTTTAGGAGCATGTTGGGGTGGGACTTAGCACTGTGAGAGCAGACATATGGTAAAGAAGATGTTTGTAGAATGTGTCAGAGAAGAAGTATGTCTAAGGGTCAAAAGTTAGACTAGCAATGTGAGGAAAGCATGAAAATTAGACTAGAGAGGGCTTGAGAAGGGACAGGCAGCACTCAGTATTGTATGTAATTTGGGAGGGGTATCTACAGGTATCTATGCTGGGAAAAGATTATAATGCCAGATTCTGTCATGGTGGAAATTGGAACAAGCAAGCTAACCCAGAAGTTATAATTTTGATTAAAGTAGGAAGACAACAAATGAATTTGTTACTGAACTAGCAACTTTTCAAATACTAAATCCCACAATTAATGAAACAAAAATCCTTATCAATACTAAACAGCTGGTGAAGGCAATTATTTTTGCAAACCCACAAGACAAAATTTTCCAATCACCTCAAACTGCTGCTTTGTGTAACCCACAAAGGCTGGTTTTAACAGGCAGCCTGCCAGTAGGGAGAGCCCCAGAGAATGAGCATAAAAGATTCAGATGTGTTAATGTGATAGTTGCAGGTTTTTTTCCAAATGGAGACTTGGTGAGCCCGACTAGTTTGGGTTCCAGCTCAGCTGTGGCTCATGGTCACAGCTTGGCCCAGGTTTTGGAGATGCAAATAATAAAAGCTCTGTAGGATATTTTGGGGGAGCTGATGTGTAGAGTCTCTTAGATGCATTTAATATTGGACACCTTGTATCAGACTGAGAGCTTTATTTTAAGCAGGGATTTCTTTGCCATCTGTGCTGTGATGATATGCCTGCGGGTGAGAAGCCAAAGCAATGGATCCACTGGAAACCCTGGTACTGGAAACCCAACAGTACTTCTGTGAGGGGCATCTGACAGAGGAAACTGTTGGTAAAAGTAAAGGGTGCTCACAACCTGGGGCTCCAGAAAAGCTGTGCTAAACCGATTTGTGGGGTCTAAAAGGAACTGGTGCTTCCCATTTCAGTGGAGAGGTTAGACTGTCTTCGCATCAGAGATAAGCCCATGCCTGAATTAAAAATCAATATTGTGACTAATAAGTCACAACCAACACACACACAGAATCTGGCCTCCACCACATACTTGAGATGAACTTTCAAGAGGAGGCATAAGGTGAATTTTGTTTTGTCTGTCCTTGGCCCTATCTCAACAGCAACGTGTGTGCAGCATGTCTGAGTACAGCATTCCTGGCCCATCACCAGCGCATCATTTCCCCTTGTAGCAAGATAAAACGTTTTGGAAAAAGGATGTGACATCAAATGCCACAAGACAAAGGAGTTTCACAGGCAGCTTGGACTCTGGCTTCTGCATCCCCATGCTGACAGTCTCTGCCTCAGTCAGTGGTGCTGCATGGGCATGAGGATAGCAGCATGGAACTGCCAGGGGAGCACACCAGGGTTTTCTCTCCTAACTCTCCTGGCTTCTGGGGGCCAAGGAAGTAATGGCCTGAAGACTATTTCTGTGGAGCATTTCTGATGGGGGAGCAGGCTCACACACAGCACTCTTGCAGATGTCTAGCAAGGAACTTCTAGCGAGCTTTGTGGCACTGTCATCACTTAAGAAAGAGAAAGTTAACATATTTGTTTCTAAAAATGTTCTGTGGCAGTCTGGAGAATATGAGCTGATGTTGTGGCACTTGTCTTTTATTTGTGGTAGGTAACATTTCCTCATATGCCTGACTGTGGATGTAAAGGAGGACAAAGACCAGTGTTTCTCTGGGAATTGGAGTTCAGAGCTTTCCTGTCCCTCTGAGACTCTCCTTTGGAAGCGATGGCCGGCACAGGCTGGCAAACTGTGGCAGTGAAACCTGTCACTGCTGGCAGCTTCTTAAACTTCCAAGGGATTTTGCCAAGCTGCACAATAAAACTGTAAAACCAGGAAGTACAGAACTGTAATAAACAAGTTGGGAAAATCCCAAGCAGTCTAGTTTTTCTTGGGACAAAGGAGCCACCATAATCCAATTCTGCAGTTCGGGGTTTTCAGAGGAAAGGAAAAGGTGCAAAGCTCCTTTGGGACAAAGTCCTTGAGTGGATTTGCCATGTCACTGTCCCACCGTGCTGCACAGGACTGATGTGGAAGGTGGGCTGACAGAGGAGCACAGCAGACCAGATCCTCAGCAGTAGAACCAGGTCCAGCAGACCAGGCTCTCAGAAGGAACATGGGATCAGGAATACCTGGAGGAGGACAGGGTCAGGAAAGTTGCTAGAGGCTCTGTTGGGGCACTAGTGTTGGCTCTTGTGAATCTTATATGTTTCTACTTTTCCTTTTTTTCTTTTTTCAATTTTCCCCTCCAATTAAACAAAGTCTGTTTAACTCTGCATGTCCCACTCTGCTTGACAGTGGAGGTGGATTGTCCAGAACCCAAATAGTTCAGGATGCTCAGGATAATATTTGATGCATATTCCCTTGCTTCCTGTGTTGTGGTCTACCCTGCAGTATTTTTAGCAGGTTAGCAGTTCATGCATTTCTAGATCTGGTGAGATTTGGGAGCTAGAATAGATGTTTTGGGTGACAGGATAGCTGTTTTCCTGAGCTCCTGCCTGGCGCAGCAGAGTGCCCCAGTGCCGCTGCGAGGAAGGAGCGGGCAGGGCTGAGCTGCAGGGCGCAGGAGGGGCTGCGGGTGGCATTGTCGCTGTCTGGCGACAGGTGGCCTTCCCGGGCCGGGTCAGTGCGAACCGAGAGCGAGTCTGGCTGTTAAGTGTTTCAGTGCCTGGGGAATTGAACCCGGCCCTTGTGGCTGCCGGGCAGCGGTGTTAGAGCGATTTCACGGAAAACTGAATCGCCCGATCGAAAGGGCTCCTGCAATGGTTCCGTTCCTGCCATCAGTGCCGTGGGAGTGAGGCAGTGCATACCTGCTGTAAAACCAGCACACAAGATATTTGAGGGTGGAAAAGTTTGGATTTCCTCTCTCATTTACTGCTCTGTACTGCTGATGGGTGATGTTTTGCCCGTGTTACCTTCTTTGATCTGTTCTGATTAAATTGTTACAGCCTGCTGAATCATGAGTATAAATTTATTTTTTATGACTGTAACCCTAATTTTTTTCCATCTAACACTTCATTTGATTTAACTTGTTGAATTATTATTGAATTTGTACTATGTAAACATGTATCTGTGGGAGTCAAATCTGACAGAAGAGAAATCAATTAGGGTAGGAAAAAGCCCCATACTTGAAGAAGTCTTGAAGGACACTCAACTACATTTAATATCCATTGTGGGCAGGGAAGCTTCTATAAGGTGACTGTTCCCTGACATTGGAAGTGTATTTACTATTAAATCATAATTGGAATATGAGATTGTGTTTTATTTTCCAGATCTGTTAAAATGTAGAAAGGTTTTATTCCTACTGCAGGTCAGAAAGGTGTAATAGTAAGTCACACATTTTGGTACATTTACGTATTGAAAAGAGTAGATAACAAGTATATTTTAAACACGTTTCTTCCAAATATTATGTTGAAGCCAAACAGTATTATCCTGGGTTCATCTGTACTCACAAAAGGGCTGTATGTTTACTTGAAGATTTGAATTTGCATGGCATATATCCTATGCAGCCTTATAGAAGAAATATTTCCATTTTAGAATTCAACTTTTGTAACCTTTGGCAACATGTAGTATCAATGGCTCTTTGTTGCTTAAAAAAAGTGAAACTGTAAGCTATCCACAAGGATATGCAGGGCATTGCTATAGCAACACAGCCTCCCTTCCAGCACTAAGAGAAAAGTCATGAATAAAAGATGGGGTTCTAAAGACAACAAAATAGAAAAGGTTGTTTCAACCCTTCTAATACCTGACATTTGCCGTTATTTTGTTAAATGCAAACCAAAAAAAATGTTAGGAAAGGACATGCCGTTGTTGAAAGTATGCATTTATATATTGGGAATGTCACCAAGTAGATATACACTTTTTGCACTTACCAGCTTAGAAAAAGGAGTACAAGGCATGAAGCTGACAGCATGCAATTTCTTAAAATTTACATAAAAAATAAACATCTTAAATATCTATCTGACTTGAAAAACAGTGTTTGCTTTCTATCTGAATTAACATAACGAAAATATAATGTTGGAAAAACACCACCATTTTCTGGTGCATACTTGAGGTTTATAACAAATTCCTATTTTCCTTTAGCTGAATAGAGATTATAATGAAAGTGACGCTCAATCTCATTTTCCTCTGTGCCTTACTCCACTTTCTGGCCCTTAGTATTTTTCATGGAAATTATTAAAGAATTAACTCTGAGGCATAAGGACAGCTGTATGGTTTGAAAGGATCTTTTAAGAAATGCATATTATTTGTTACTGCATTTCAATTCAGACTCAATCCAAAAAGGACAAGAAGACTGTTTCCTGGCTATGATTTTGTTTGCTAAAAGGTTCTTATTAAAAAATGCCCTTTCTTTAGAAAAGAATGATAATCTTGTTTTATTTATTCTTCAGAGTAATCTGCAGTGTATATCTGCACCAGGACTTTCTCTATTTGAAATGATACCATAGTGAGAGGTGACTGTTGGTTATGCTGCCTAATTTTCACTGAGTGACTGTAAATGTGATGGAGGGAGCAATGTGATCCAGTAATGTTAAAATCCCCTCACCTTTCAGTCCCACATCTTGGCTTCAAAGCTGGGAAACTCACTTCTTGCAGTGCATAAGTTTAGTTTGCTTTGAGGATACACTTTGCTTATAATTACATCTTTCCACTGAACAATACAAGTATGAAGAACGATATAGAATAAGATTGCTCCTCACCACTAGAAAATCTAGCTGATTGATTTTTGTTTTGTCTTTTTTTCCTCCCATTCCCATCCAGTTACTTTTCTGTGCTTTGACACAGAGCAAGCAGATAAAATACCATCCCAGAGGATCCTGAGAAATGCTTTAAGCAATTTGATAGCATTTAAATATGGTATTAATGGTCCTTGGGCTTGCAAAAAAAAAAGAAAAAAAAAAGCTTTTGCAGGGAGATGATGAGATAAGTTCCCCTTTGCATCCCTGCTGCTGCAGAGCTGCTGGTTTTTTCCATTCTTCAAATCCTCTTTGTTCTGCTTGGTGGTTCTGTGGTGTGTCACATGTTGCATTGAAAGCCTTGCCTTGGCAAGACTTGTGCTCTTTCACAGCCCTAGACACAGCAGCAAAACTCAGTTGTCTGTGTTCCTGCAGAATTCTGATTTCTCCTATAACACAAACTGGAATGGAAAAAGGACATATCTGCATTTAATAATTCTGGAAATATTTAGTCAATAAATTTGTTTCTATTTGGACATCTCAGGACATTTCTTTTAATCAAAAAACTTGTAAAAGTTGTGTTTTCCCAAAGAAATATCTCACCATGTATCACAGATAGCCTTCACCTACATTACTGAAGTTTTTAGAAATGAAACTCTGTCTGGCAATTTTGTTATGTGACACTATTATCTTGGGAGATGAAGGAAAGACAAAATATCACTGACAGGACTGGGAGGAGGTGGGGGGGGATTAAAATCTGCAGTTGTTAGCATGCTATTATTCTGATCAGCAAAACTGTGCAGTGCCACTGTCACAAAAATGTGATCCCATGCCATTGTTAAGGGCATTTATACTTTGTCTAGGGCAATTTCATAATGATTCATTTCTCCAGCCCTTCTGGTGACCAGGCATGCTCAGACAAAGAGCAACTATTTCATATTCTCTTTGCCACTTTGATCTAACCTGTAGTTATCTTATCCCACCATGCCATGTTAGAATTCTTTGATTTTTGGACAGCCCAAAGAGACTTCCTTGCTAAAAATGTCAAAATTAGCCTGCTTAGACTATGGTGTTGAGATTTAATTTTTTTTTGAGCAGTTGTCTGTCTAATGCACCTTAAAAAATTTCTGTTAGTTTATTTTTTTCTCTGGAGATGAGAATGTTTTTGTGTTTATCTTCTATTTTCTATTTTAACTACAGCTTAAGTTGCCCATGCCTGTTTTGTAACTTGTTATAAAAGAGATATTTTTCAACTGCTAGCTCCTTTTTTTTTGGCCTGTCTGTCAACAGAAGGTCTCTTTAGCACTGAGAATGGTCACTGCTCTGATCCCACTGTCTGTACTTGAACACTATGAAAACACAAGACAAAATACCTGTAAGCATTGAAGTGGACTAGCAGATCCTTTTTCATATTAGCAGGTGCTGTACAAATTGCTTTTGCAACTCTCTTTGTGGGAAAAATTATTAACATTCATCAAACCATTTCTCACTGCGGCTGAGCGAGCCAGTTCTAATACATGTTCCAGCAGTGCTTCCTAGCTCTTGGATTCCTCTCGTAGTTTTTGGTAGCTTGCTGTTGAAAGCCTTTATAAGATGTGATATGGTTTACCCATGTCTTGTCTGTCATGGTCACTCATTTAGCACTGAGCCTCTCTTCACGTGGTGTGGAGCAGCTGCTTCCTTCTCTGGCTCCAGGACTCTGCATGTCCTGGCGCTCTTGACCAGGGCAACTTTCCTCCTGCCTCCTATTGAACTTCTAGGTACATCACTGCTTTCTTGCCTGGTGGGATACAATAAGCACATAGCCATCTAAATCAGCTTGCCTACAGGTAATAAATAGCACAAGAAACTAACAAAAGATTTTTCAGGAATATTTTATGAGTGTGCTGGAAATCATGTTGCCACATTCCACGGGTAGCTTCTGCTTTCAAGGCCTCATAATTTTTGTTTTAAACGTGAAACTCAAAATAAATCCAGGATTAAAGACTCAAGTGGGAAGCATGATGTACTTTTCTTTTTGGTGCTAGATTGTGTCTGAATAGAGGATGGTTATTGCTTCTTTGTCATGGCATGTGGCTTCACTTAAAAGTCTCTAGACAGAAAACATGCCATAGCAAGTAGCAGAGCAGCCAAACCCCTGCAACTCAAAACTGAAAACAGACCACATTTGAAATTAATTAGGTGGAACAATGAGGCACAACTTGAAATGTGGCAAATATGTACAGGTGCCTATTGCAAAGGTAAATGTGTGCAGATTTTCTGCTGCATCAGGACAATTCTTTACCAATAGTATTCCAAAATAACTGAAAAAAACCCCATTGTATCAACACAGAGGAAAACTAAACTGTTTTGACAACATAACAAGAACCCTCAAAAGAAACGTACTGTGATTATTTAATCAATTAGTAAATATCTTCATTTATGTGTGCATAAATAACAAGTAATAAAGGCCATGCAGTGCATAGTACTGTCTAACTATTAATGGCAATGAAAATTCAGTCTAAAAAAGCTGGATAAATGTGCAGAGAAGAATTTAAAGAAAACCTGCGTGACCACAAAAAAAAAAAAAAAAAAAAAAAAAAAAAAAAAAAAAAAAAATCAAAAAGGGAATCAGTGGCAATCCAACACTTCAACCAAGATATAGACAAAATAAAGAATTCTGTTCAAGGAGTTTATCCACCACTTTATTACCAAGTGGCTAACAACCAATCTTGTTATGGCATTTACAGTTTAAGTTATGACTTTGATGTTTGTGAAGGTTACAAATCTATTAACATAGGATTGGGCCAATTATTCTGTTTTTATGGATGCATTGAATGGCTTGATTTATTAGTAAGTGTCAACAATTAAGTGATTCCCAGTAGAATTCATGGTTATTTTTGTTATTAATTAAAACATTTCAGAGGAGGAAATCTCTCACTTACAGGAATTTAATTCAATCTTCTAAAAAAAAATGCTAACTATTAGATAAACTGACGACTGTAGTGTTTTTCTGATTTCACCCTCTAAAAAGAGTACATTGTGATGTGTTTCTTGATTAATGGATTTGTGGGGTTTTGGCTAAGAGAAGCACTTTTGCCTAAATGCAGAAAAATGCAGAGTTTCTCAAGCTCAGGTACTTCTGGGATGCAGAACTTTTCACAAGCTAAGGCAGATTTTTTTTTTTTGCAAGAACCTCATGGAGAAATGATTGGCAGAGTATGCCTGAGAAGGCTTCATGAATGCTTTGCTGGCACTCTGTTAAAAGAACCTCCTCTTCTCATCAATAGATTTTGACAGAATTGAAGGTTAAACATTTAAATTGCAGAAAGTGGAGCAAACACCTGTTAGCTTCTGTAAATAGATGTATATTCAACAACAAAAACTTTCATTCTAATGTTCTATAGACAGACAAAAAATCTCTTCAGAGCTTCACAGCTACACTTCCCATTGATTACACTATGAGTTAATTTGAGCAAGAGTACTAGGGTGGAGTATTGTCCTTGAAAACCTCATGATGTTGGCAAGAAAAGATGTGCAAATAATTGTTGGATTCCTGGATAACTTATCTGGCTTTCGTCTCAGCTGGAACCTGGGTCTGTATTTGTGTGAAGTTCTCTGAGGACTGTGTTTTCAGGCATTTCATCAATGTTAACATGGCTTAATATCCATCACAGGCCATCTTTTTATAAATGAATTCCATAGAACCATGAAGTTCATTGGTGAAATTATAAAGTAGGGTTTGCAAGACAAATGTGGTTTCCATTCTTCTTCCATGGCTTCCATGTTCTCCTGGTTGCTGTGGGAAGCACCTCTGTTACAGATGAGTGGTCCAGCATGGCAGAGATGGGAGGAAGAGATAAGAAGCATCACTTGGAGAAAAGAGACAACCAGCTTTATTTTATTTTTATAACAACATAATATTGAACAAAACAAATGCAAAACCAGAGAAGAAAGAAGATATCACAGTAAGAAACCTATTGTTTTCTATGAATGCAAATAGGTGTAAAGATCCCTAAGCCATTAAGTTTCCTATTCTTACTATTTTAAGACAGCTCTATGACAAGACTGTACCTGGATATCAGGGAAAGGGGCCTTTATTCCCTAGGTACCCTCTTATGAAAGAAATGTGTGTAAATTAGCTGAGGTTGGCTTAGACAGAGCCTGTATTCCAGGTACCACTGCTATTTGAACACAACCAAATAAATCAAGAGAGGCTAAAAAGAGGAAGAAAGTCAGGTAGACAAATAAAAGAATGTACAGGGATGGGGAAGAAGAGAAAAAAAAAATCTAAAAATGTCAGGAAAAAAATCAACAGAGCAAGGTGTAGAGAAATGAAAAAAAAAATTGTATTAATTTTGAAGAGGGTAAAGAATAAAAAGACCTTTTTTTGTTTTCTGTTAATAAAAGTTGGTTTCAAAAACAGATTTACATGTAGTTGAAATTATTTTCAGTGTTGTGTCCATAGATTTGTGGATGCTTGTCTATATCTTAGATTGACTAAATCTGATTTCTCTACATTCTTGCATAAGGTGGTTGGGTGCAATATTTTATTGTATTTTAAGTGTATTTGAAAGAAAAATATTGCTTTTCTGGTGTGAAGTGCACAGAAGAGGTCTTTGGTTGCAATCCATGTAATTACAAGATGGAAAATTTCTCTTGGAAGTGGTGCTGACATTCTTCAGCTCCTATCATTTTAATTTCAGGCAGTCCTGGAAATTGTTGCTAGTTTCATACTCACTTAAGAAAGTAAGAAGCCCAAATATAGTCTTTAGTCACCTTTATTCACCCTTGAATTGTGTTCAATATTTGCTTCATTGCACAGTAGTTTTAGGCCATTCAATACATGTTTATTTTTATGAACTGCTTTTCCAGCACACTGACTATTCCTCACTGTGCTGGGATGGCCTTAGTCAATTTATCTATGGGTTAAACAAGAATATCTTCATTCTGATCTTATTTCAAGGGAGCTCACTGAGCTGGAATAAAACCCCAAAACCAGTCTGGGTAACAAAAGCCATTGAGAAAAAATTATCAAGCACTATTTGTATCCTTGAATCAATTTCATTGTGATCTGGGTGAACCTGGTTAACTGGGGAGGTCCCAGAAGACTGGAAGTTAGGCAATGTGATGCTTACCTACAAGAAAGGTAGGAAAGAAGATCTGGGGAACTGTAGGTGTCAGCCTGACCTTGGTGCCAGGGAAGGTTATGGAGCAGATTACCTTGAGTGCATCACCAGGCATGTACAGGACAAGCTGGGGATCAGATCCAGCCAGAATGGGTTTAGAAAAGGCAGGTCCTGCTTGATCAGCCTGACCTTTTAGAACCAGCTGAGCCACCTAGCAGATGAGGGAAAGGCTGTGGATATTGTCTACCTGGACTCCAGCAAAGCCTTTGATACTGTGTCCCACAGCATTCTCCTGGAGAAGCTTGGACAGGTGTGCTCTCCCTGGGTAACAAACTGGGTGGATGGTCGGGCCCAGAGAGGGGTGGTGGAAGGAGCTACATCCAGCTGGCAGCCAGTCACCAGTGGGGCTCCAGGGCTCAGTGCTGGGCCAGTCCTGTTTAACACCTTTGCTGATGGCCTGGATGAACGAGATCAAATGCACCCTCAGCAAGTTCACAGACAAAACCCAGCTGGGTGGGAGTGTTAACAGGATGGAGGGCAGGATGGAGGGATCTGGACAGGCTGGACTCATGACCTGAGGCCAGTTGTGTTAGCTTCAATAAGGAGAAGTGCTGAGTCCTGCCCTTGGGTCACAACAATCCCAGGCAGTGCTACAAGCTGGGGGCACAGCCAGATGATCCAAGGGCAGCCCAGGGAAATTTGCCAACAGTTTAAGGGAGACCCTTCAGCTGGTCTTCCCACTTTTTGACCCCTCAGTGGGTTTTCCTCTCTATTTGCATGTGTTACTCCCTGCTGGCAACTGCCAGCACCTGTGAAAGACTCACACCAACAGTTTATGGGAATAACATTCTTTGTTGATATAAAATTGTGACAGGTTAAGGTTCAGGGATTGTTGATGATAGTACCTGACTGCAAACACATATTTAAAGCAATCCACAGACAAGATCTAATACTCAGTAAAAGTATTCTGCACTCATAAAGTATGATTGTTACCCAACAGGTGTCCCTATGGGGGAGAAGGCAGGTTCAGCCTATTGACAGATCCCAGCAATTATAATGGAGACTTCTCTAACTTCTCCCCCATTCTCGACCTACTTTCATACAATTTCTTTATGTTTAGGTGGAGCTTGAGTGACTCTAGTCATAAATACCTTTGTTACTAATTGGTGTAAAATTCTCTTGCTTTGCTGTTAAAGATACAGTAAAAACAATACAGAGCACATACCTGGTGAGGAGTGGCAGCACTGGTGGTACTTTGGGGGGGGCTATAGACTATAATGAACCAAGAGAGAGAATTAATGAATCTAAGGAAAGAGATTTTACCACAGCTGTTGGCTCAGCAGCAGGACATCTCTCATCTCTCCTGGCTGACAGGTACTATGCTGTTTTTCAGCTGCAAAGTTCCATGAGTTCCCCTCCCTGCAAGGATTGCAGCAGAGTCTGGCCCGTGGTGTCTCCACTCTGCTCCACCCTCCATTCCACCCCCCTTGGCAGGTGCTTACAGTTGTATCAGGAATCACCCTGGGTCATGCCAGCTGCTTTCCATCCAGGGAACAGCAGCTGTATTTTATCCTGTAATTTCCATACAGTCATAACTCCTTTTAGGATGTGAATATAACTTCTCAGTTTCCTCTGATTTTAATTCCAGCCATCTTTCCACAAATGGGATATGGAATAAATTTCTTCCTGAATTAGCAATGGGTTAAAAAACAGGACAGAAAAAAAAAAAGAGTAGAATAGGTTATTGTTTTCCAAAAGATCTTATAGTTGAATGGATGGAGCTGTATGCCACTTAATATATTCTTAATTGTTCTAGCAAAGGGTGCAAATAATGAGACAATTTTTGGCAGATATGAAATTATTCAAGATAGCCAAATCTTATTGTAAAGGGTTGTGTAAGGAATTAGTGTTGAGAGGTTGGGTGAGAAAAGACTAAATTAATGCTAAGTAAACCTCCTGAGGGAAAAACAGTTTTAATGATGAAGCTCACAGTGGTGGACTCTAAATTAGGAAAGATCTCAAAACTCTTCTGATTAATTCCTTTAAGACAGCAGCCCAAATCTCAGCCACCACCATCAAAAGAAAAACAGGATACTAAGAAGCACTGGGAAAAAATAGCAATTTTAAGAAAACATCAGAAAACTTCATTACGTGTATATTGATGAAATGGAAACGTAGTAAATGGTTTGTGTAAGTTTAGAGAAAAATAAACCTAGAAAGGGCAGAGAGAAGAGCAGAGAGGGAGGGCTAAAGGTATGGAACAACTTCTGTGAGACATATAACTGTGTAGTAGTACTCCTCAGCTTGGAAAAGAGACAACAAAATGTGGGTGTGAGGGAGGAATAGCAAATATGAATGACAAGAAGAAACTGAATAGGGAATGATTACTCACTGTGGGGTACCCAAGGAAACTATTAGGCAGCAGGTTTAAAACAAACAAAAAAAGGCTCTTTCCTGCATAACAGTATTACATGTTGATATTCATTTTCATTGGATGCCAAAATTATAAATATGTTTAAAAAATGATTAAGCAATTTTATGAAGGAAAGGCCGTGAAGAGCTATTAAACATGAGATGGATGATTTGAAACAGAAGTAGCTGGCAACTACTGTTCTACTTTCCCTCTTTCATATGTTCTTTTTTTTTCTTAACCTCAGCTGCAGGCCACTAGCTGAGAAAAATCTTTTGGTTTTTAGTTTGATCTAGCATATCTGTTTTTATGTAAAGCAGACTAGAAAATATGGTTTATTCAATACTAAGTGTGTAAGTTCTGATTCTGCTATCCTTTATCCCAGCCTATTGTCAATAAAAAAGCTAACCTGGTTTCTTTTGGTGACAAAAACGATTAAATGTCACATAACTAAGCATTTCCAAATCAATAATATATCAATAATAATCCAACCAAAACTTTATATTAAATCATCCTTTTAGATATTTATCATGTATGTAATAGTATACAAATATTTTCAATATTACTAAGAAAAAGGAATAAATATGGAATATACAACTTAAGATTCAATAAGTTTTGCATGGCTTAAGGACAAATGGGAGAGATATATCTCCACAATCTAGCATGGAATGCTAACTCAGTTTCTCTACAGTTCCTCTAGTTTTGCCTTAATGAAGCAAAATTAGGAAGGAATGAATGGTTAAGTATTATCAATATCTTTATGTTTACAAAGCAGTACCAGAACAGTAAGCCAGGTGGTTTTTGTTCTTTATTACTGTATGAATGTGGAGACTTCCATTAATTTCAAGGGCTGCTCCCACTAAATGTGTGATTTCTGTGGGAATAGAAAACAGCGTGGTTGGAGAATGCTGGTGTCTTCATAGGTCTTCAAAACTCATGTGACAATGATCCTTCCTCTGTCAAGGGCCAACATGAACAGAACTGCAACTTTGGAACTGGCACATGGGAGGTCTACAAAGCAGAGTTGTCTGCTGGCTACAAAGCTAGCTCTGTTAGCAGAGTTATCTCTGAGAATGAGGGAAAAATCCTGAGGGCTTTTTCTGAGGAGAGAAAATGAGATTCTCCTGACCACAAAGCTGAGAAATGGAAAATCTAATTTGGATTTGCTCTGCTGGTTGAGAATACTGAGGGAGAAAAAAAAAGCACCCTAAATATTTGAGGAAGAACGAAACCCTTAGAGCTCATGCCATGGGAGAAATAAGAGAAAATAGAAAGGTTTGCTGTTAAAATTGCTACCAACCACTGAAATACCGAGTTGGACTTTCAAGGACCAAGTGTTCTCCTAGCAATTTCAAATTTATAAACCAATACTGTTGTATTTTCTGGAAGATTCACTTCTGAAAGCTGCAGAATGACAGAGTTACAGAATTACAGAATGACAGAGTTATTTGAACAGGTGTCCCACCACTCAGGCAGCTTCCTAATGGAGCTGGGACTTGTACTGACATTTGTTTTCAAGATAAGAGGTCTGGCAGCTTTAGACAGGGCACTGGCTTCATGGGATGATGTGTGTGCATCTGGACAGGTTCCAGCTGTAAGAGTAGCATGCCTGCTGTGTCGGGTTGGGATGGCTGGAAATACCATGTGGAGGTGGATACTGGCAGTGCTGGCTATATTGCACAATGGCAGTGAGCTGGATGCTCCTGTCAGGTTGTAAGCCTGTGGTGTAAGAGAAGCAGTCTTGAGCACTGCATAAACATCCTGACCTTTGAGACTTGGACAGACTCTGAGAACAGCTTCTCCCTGAGCAGGGTTCAGGTGTCATTGCATGTGCTTCAGTGTCCACATTTAGGTGCTTTGAGGAATTTGTGTCAAAAATTGAGATGCAAATTGGATGCAGGCATCAGTGAGGATTAGACTTCAAAATTACTGCCTTGAACTTTTCACATTTTTTTCATCTGCTCTGCCATTTCTGATGCATCATGGTCACTGCCAATTGCTTTCTGATTATGTTTGATGTATGTTTGCAGCTGGTGGAATCAACTAGTTACTTGCAGAACTGTGCTGAACTCACTTCTTGAATTCCTGGAATGACAGTTCAATGAAACCAGAATAAAAATGGGATCTGCATTTATGCTGGAGTAGGAATACTCAAAATTAAGAAGATTCCTCATGTGCAGTCTGTGTGAGGTAATATCTGTGTAGATTTGTTTTCTGAGGGCTAGTAAAGAGAAAGTATAGGGTGAAAAGAAAGAGCAGGATTCTGTTCCTGCTGTTACTCTGCAATTTTAAATAAAATATCCAAGACCCACAGGCTTTGTTTCTTCATGCTGTTAAAATGCAGATTGTAACCTTGGCCATACTTGAAAATGATTTTGTATTAAAGATGATAATACAATTTCAAAATTATTTTAACAAAAAAAATAATATGAGGGGAAGAAATATTTCCTCAAAACATTTAAGAATGGTAAAATAGAAACTTCGTGGTGACTTATCTCTGCAAGTTTGCTTTTAGTTTCAGAAATGAGGCTGTTTTTTGGTTTGTGCAGTCACAGAAATGCTTGCCCACTGAATTGAGTCTGATATAAGTAAGGTATAAACAATAGCTCCTCTCCTACCTAGGAACAGAACACTGGAAAATAGTTGTCAATTCTTGTAACAATATTCAGACTGTAATATTTTAAAGATGTGCTCTCTTTCTCTTAGCAGTACAGTTTCTGCTGTCAGAATTAAGGTTTTCCAAGTTTCAAGCAAAGTTGATAGAATTTTCTTCTAAAGTATCCACCTAAAATGAATGCATTAAACAGTGCATTTGTTCTTTGTGTGTTTAGTTGTGAAACTTAACTTCAACAATTTAACATAAAAGTTGGATCCAGTGCTGCTTGCATGCAATTATACTGATGATGATTAATAACTGGAGAAGGGATGGGGATTTTAATTTTCTAGGATTAAAACAGTGGAGCTGCAGTGTAAAATATTCTTCATGTTAATACTAATTATGTTTTCCCATACTTTTTCATGTATGGGACACATTTTAACATGCATTATACTATGTTAATTGCATGACATTTCTATAGGGTAGTAGAGCTATAGCAATGTTGGAAAATGTGACAGAGAATGCTGTTTTGTTTTTTTTTTTTTACCCTCCAGTGCTCTCTGGCAAGGTAACTGTCTGAATGGATTTTCTGACTGTAGCCTTTCATGTTGTACAAGTAAGATATTTTGTGGTGGGGTTGTCAGATATTTTTTAAAAGTTCTATTAGATTTTCTAAATTTGAGCACACGTTTTCTGGCACACCTTTTGCATCTGCAGTTTTGATATTTTCAGATTTGTTTCTTGATGTGCAAACGTGCTTTCTGATCTATCCCCTGTCTGGTCGCATGTGGTACTATTATGTTTTCCTTAAGCTGTTGTTTGTGATGAATAAGAACTATTGGAATAATCTAGTGATGCTAATTCACATCCACTTGTAGTGCTGCTGCCTAGATACATAGTAATTGTTACAGGAGCCTCCATTCTGATAAGCACAAATATTCATGATGAAGGTATCGCTGATTTTTAACTCATTTGCTCTTTAAGCTCTGAACTACATTGTTTTTTCTGAATGAAGAGAAGCAAAAGGACAGGTATATAGGTTTTGAGGATGTATATGTATGGCTTTAATAACCTAAAATACTGTGACTGATCAGTCAAAAACATCTGATGTATATTGTTTGAGTTTTGTGTGCCAGTCTATTTAAAGTATGAATGTCTTGGGGACCACAGTGCCAGTGCAGCACCCATTGCAACCCTCCCTGTCCATCACCACTATTAAGGTACATGAGAGATTTTTCCTGAAGATGAAATCAGGAGTGTTCCTCAACCAACTGTTGGTTTCTGGTGGTAGTGCACACTGTTAGAACTTCACCAAGCTGGAGACCTGTAGACTGTCATTAAGTTTGAAATTATTTAGTTTCTGTATTTGCAGCCTTTAATAAACTGAAGACAATTTATTTATTCCGAGTGGTTTGCCTTAAAGAAAAAAAAAAAGTAAAATGAAACAATCACTTGGGGATTTTTGCTGGCTTTCCTATATGGGTGTATATAACTATGCAGTTATCAATTGCAGATTCAGATGTTTGTGGACAAGGGTTTTTGCAATAGTTTTTAAGATCAGATTTAAAAACATCGTTCTAGAGTGTTCAGTTGGAGTTGGGATATCCAATGGGAGAGAGTGGTAGAAAGAGAGTTTGTAGATAAAAAACACTGAATTATTGGCAGTAATTTTAAAGTGATCATTTTTAACAGCAAAGGTCAGGTGGTGCAATCTATATTTTCTGGCATTTAAAAATCAAAATAGATTATCTTTCTAAAACTCTTGGAGTGCATAAAACAATTGACTCTGTGTCATATGTTCTGTTGGGCTCTGAGTTAATACAGAGTTTTCTTTAGCTGCAGACCTAAAGGTTTTGCTTTCAGAGTACTCACCTCAGTTTTATCTCTGGTGCTTCTGCTAAGCCCTGAGTGCTTGGGGTGCTCAGGAGACAGACAGCAGACAAGTTCTAGAAAGTCAGAGGTCTGGATTTTTGTATTAATAACACCATGTTTATTTAACTGTATTGGATAAACAATTGGATAAACAATTGGATAAACCTGATAAACAGGTTATTTGATTAGCTTTTGAATTTCACGAGCATTTGAAGAGTTTTATCTCATTTAACTCCTCAACTTCAGTCTTCTTGTTTTAGTTGGCAACTGTTAATTTGAACCAAATTGAGAAAATGCTGGAGTCCTTTTGTAATGGCAGTTTGCTAATCTGACTTCTTTGTCCGCAGAGAAGTCAGGGAATTGGCTCTCAGAATAGCTCCTCTTTATTCTATCTATAGTATTCTTAAAGGCCTTTTTAAAAATGGTAAATGCTAATTGCCATGTATCAAGTACAGAGAATCTATATGAGAGAAAAGGAATGTAAGAGAAAATAAAACTGCATTCCACAAAAAACATATCATAGAGAATAATGAGAACATAGGAAAAACTGGATTTCTTTTAATCTCTTAAGAGAGAATTTTATAATATTTTACATGCTTTTGCTCCCAGTTCTTATCCAGGAAATGGATAATTAAAGTTCGGATGAAGAACAATTAAATTCAAACTAAATGTATATTTATTTAGAGAGTATATATATTTTAAGGTTTTATTAATACCAGTTATCATTTAATATAACACTCAGGGAATACTGGAGTATGTCTCAGGTTTACTGGCCACCACTTCTCCATATTAGTATTTAAATAATTTATTAACAGTGTAACTTAGGGAGCAATAAGCAGTAGCTTGCCTGTTCTTGCATCAGCAACTGTGGACTGACTGCTTGTTTCTCTAACTCATATGGACTGCTATTGTCTACTGGCATTCTGCTTTTCAAAACTAATTTAAAAAATATAATATTCTCACTAAATAGTACTATCTCTTGGCAAAGAAAATCTCTATGAATTGTATATCTAAAGAATCAGACACATATTTTTCAATTTAAAATCTAGGCATTTATTTCCTCCTTATCCATATCAACTCAATTTTTGTCAGTAACTACCATTGATAAGTTATGCCTTTTAAAGTGCTGGTGGTTCCTTGCAATAGCCTTCATTAATTCTTATTAAGAAAATATTGAGAAACTATTGCTTTTTGTTTCCCAAAAACTCCATAACCAGTGATCACAAAGACATCAATTTATTTGGGTAGGATATTTGGTGAAGGAATTGACTTGCAGAAGATTGTAGATGGAGTAACTGCAGAATCTTTTCCAAATGGATACATTGCACTTTCCAAAATCATTCTTGGGTTTTACTAGATTCTGTGCTGTCTGCATGGCCAGATGGAATCTACCTAGGAATTGTTCAGCAATAAACCTGCTGAAATTGTTCACCAAGATACTTTCCATCTTTTACCATCAGTTCTGGCTAACCAGGGAGGTATCAGACAGCTGGAGTTAGCCATTGTGATGCTTACCTACAAGAAGAGCTGGAAGGAGGATACAGGCATGTCAGCCTGACCTTGGTGCCAGGGAAGGTTATGGAGCAGATTACCTTGAGTGCATCACCAGGCATGTACAGGACAAGCTGGGGATCAGGTCCAGCCAGAATGGGTTTAGAAAAGGCAGGTCCTGCTTGATCAGCCTGACCTTTTAGAACCAGCTGAGCCACCTAGCAGATGAGGGAAAGGCTGTGGATATTGTCTACCTGGACTCCAGCAAAGCCTTTGATACTGTGTCCCACAGCATTCTCCTGGAGAAGCTTGGACAGGTGTGCTCTCCCTGGGTAACAAACTGGCTGGATGGTCGGGCCCAGAGAGGGGTGCTGGAAGGAGCTACATCCAGCTGGCAGCCAGTCACCAGTGGGGCTCCAGGGCTCAGTGCTGGGCCAGTCCTGTTTAACACCTTTGCTGGTGGCCTGGATGAATTGTATCACTACATATCTGCCTGTGAAAATATGAATTTGATAACCTTTTAGAAAAGGCTTCACAAGCCTATCTCTCTATGCCAGTCTTGACTTATTTTGTCCAAATTGACATCTTAGACCAACTTTCTCGTATTGCCTCCAAGAGACCTGTGAACTCACGTTCAATTCAGAGACAGCTACTAACCTTTGATTCTAATTCCAGCCTACAATTTCATTTTCTGAGTATGAATGCTGCTAGACTTGTCAGTGAGGCACAAGCATGGTTTTGCTATGTGGGTTATTTTTCCCATTTAGGCTATCTTGATGTTTCTTGCTGCAATATTTCAAATCTTTCCCATCTTTTCATGTAGCCGAAGTTGGCATTATCTTGTGACTCCATTACTATGGCATACTTTTCGTCTTTTGTTGTAATTTTGTTCCTCTGGCAATCCTTCATATTGCTGCAAAGGTCTTCCTTCCTGTGTTTCTAATACTTTTAATTCCCCTGTTTTGCAAAATCCACCCCCCCTTGCTTCACTAAACTTCAGCTGTTGAATAATTCTCGAAGCATTTCACAACAGTTTGCAGCATACTTAGGACCTTATCTTCAACACTGAGGGTGAACAGCAAGCTCCAGTTGGCTCTGGAACAATTACTGTGTATCTAGGCAGCAGCACTACAAGTGAATGTGAATTAGCATCACTACAGATTATTCCAGTAGTTCCTATTCATCACAAACAACAACAGCTTCAGGAGAACATGGCACTACTACATGCAACCAGACAGGAAATAGATCAGAAAGCACCTTTTCAAATCAAGAAATAAATCTGAAGACTATCAAATATGCAGATGCAGAAGGAAGGTCAGAAAATCTGTGATCAGATTTAGAAAACCTAATTGAGGCCCAGCCTTCTCCACCCAATTGTTGAAGTTCCAGGCAGACACATTTGGTTTTTTGCCTGTAGTATTCCTATACCTACCCTTAAGCTGGGAAACAGGAATATCCCTATAAGCAGACCCAATCTATTCCATTATCCTCCAAATCCCTGCTTAATATTCTTCTTAACTAAGACTAATACATGACAGCATGAGCACAGCCTCCTGAGATCAAGCTGAGCAATGCTGGTTGCTTTATCTCCACCGCTGGTGAATGCATAAATTTCCTCTGTACTTCACAAAATAAGTTGTCCGAGGCAGGGGCAAGTAGCATAAACAAAGTGCTAGTGCAGAGCAGTTGATAAGTAATGATTTGGGAAGGGTGGTACTTCTAGGAGATTTTGGAGTGGTGGCCTATGCTATATGAATGCAACAGAACATGAACTGTTGGCTGAACAATAAGGTGTTAAGAGATTTACTTTTCATTTCCTTACTTCTATGAAAGGTTTACTTTATTTTATTTTATTTTATAGAAACCTTTCTTGTTTCTCAATTAAGTTATTTGTATAATAATGTCATGTGTGAGTAGCACAGGATGATAAATATTGAATATGTGGAAGTGATTCATATTTCATGAACTCTGATCCTGACCTTCTTACAATTACCAGAACAAATTACATTAATTACACCAAATTACATGACAGGTGGAGGAAGTTGTCATTAGTATCCATTACATACAGCAATATAGAAAGAAACTCCCTGGTTTTCTGTGGTAATTGACTGTAAGCATGACCACTCTTACATAACAGCAATACACATTCAGGAGGTGATGTTTTGTTTGTGTCATTCTCATGTAGAAAGAGCTTACTTATTTCAGAGTAGAAAAGTTTTTCCTGAGTGATAAAATCAATGGAGCCTGGGTGCCTATGAATTGGGGTCTACTGTGTCCACTATTGCAGCTCCTTTTCCATCTCTCTCTAAGTCCTCTCTAGTGTCCTAAACCAAGCAGTGATGTGGGTGCCACACGTGGATCTCCTGCCAGTGTTTGTGCCAGCTGCACTGGCAGCTGCAAAGGCTATTTGTGCTCCTCTGGGGCAGACATACATTCCTGTCTTTTAGACTTTATTGCTGGTCTTCAGGAAACCTGTAGGAGTGTAAGCATTTGTAAGTTTCAAATTTGAGTTAATAGTGATTGGGTGTGTGTGAAATTAGATGAGAGGAAGATACTGTGGTAAGAGAAACCACATTCTCTTAGACAAAGAAACAGTGAAAAATATGCAAAGGTCAATATCCAAAAATGTGCACCTGAGAATGATCTAGAAGGGTCATACAGCATGACCCATGTGACAGAGTGGTGCAGCATGGCATTACACCCCGCTTGGAGCCTCACCAGGACCTCCCAGAGTGTAGGCTTTTTATTTTTAGACACTTTTTTCTTTTGGTCACAATTTTTCTGAGGTGAAAGACCGTGATAAGAAAGGGACATATTTCGATATTGTTGCATTTTAACCCCAGCCAGCAGCTAAGTACCCTGTAGCTACTCACTCACTCCATGCCCTTCCTTGGTGGGATAGATGGGACAATTGTAAGAAAGTAAAACTTGTGGGGTGAGATAAGGGCAGTATATAACTTAGAAACAAAGTATATAATATAATAATAATAATAGGGAGAAGGAGACGAGGGAGGAAAAGGGACATAAAAATAAGAGAGAGGGTTAATAAACCCCAAGAACAACAAGTGATACACAATAGAATTGCTCACCATCCCCTGACAGATGTACAGCCTGCCCTCAAGCAGCGCCCAGTCCCCCCTGGCCAGCTCCCCCCAGTTTATACATTGGGAATGACATTCTGTATTGTCAATCATCCCTTTGGTCAGTTTGGTCAGCTGTTCTGACCATGCTCCCTCCCAGATTTTTGTACCTCCTCATTGGCAGAGCATGAAACACTGAAAGATCTTGATTTGGGGTAAGCACCACTTAGCAACACCTAAAATATCAATGTGTTATCAACATTATTCTCATACAGAATCCAAAACAGAGCAGTGTACCAGCTACTAAAAAGGAAATTAACTCTATCCCAGTCAAACCAAAGACAGATATGTACAAGTTTTCTTCATGCCTGACATAGTTGAATTGTTTACTAAGCACAATGGAAATATCCATTTGACCAAAATTTGGAAATTCCCATTTTTCCAGAATGGGGAAATACCCATTTTGCCATTTACTATTTCTCTCTTCCTCTCTTCAGAAAGAACTGAAGAGCACAGATAAGATCTTGTTCTTCCTTCGCTTTGTTTTATAAAGCCTTCCACTGTGTTCTTCCCGGTAGAGCTTGTAATGTGTGCTTTTGCTCTCCTTTGCTCTTTCACCTTGTTCCATTATTCATCCTTAAAGTTTTATCCCTGTTGTTAGTTTGTGTTAAGAAAAAGAGTTTTAATTTAAATCTTTCAAGGTAATATTAAAAAAAAAAAAAACAACAAACGAGAAAAATGTATGAAAAAAACAGAACAACTTCCTCCTAATTTAAAAAAAATCTCTGATTGTCTGTGAGGAGTTTATAGAATGTGACTCTAAAAATTTATGGTAGAGACTGGTTTATTCCATTATCCATTATCTGTATTATTTGATTCCCTTTGTAAACAGTTTTTAGCCATTTGAAAGGCTCAAGTAGTGTAATATAAATGGAGACACCTTCCTTTTCTGGATGTCTGAGCAGAGCAGACTTTGACATTGCATGCAATTAATGGGCATTATATCTCTAAATACCTCTTACACTGGGGGCTGAGACCCTGTTAATGTAACTGATTCTTGTCGGGTTCTTGGAGCGGCTTCATGAAGAACCATGTGCAAAAATAGCACATGGTACAGGTATTTTCTTGTGCATACATAGTTGGATTTTTTTTTATGCAATAGGCATGATGAAAATAAATTAAACTGCTTCCATGAACTCCAGTTTGTTTCCCAGGTAGGTGTGTACAATTTGACATACATAAAAAAAAACCAGACTTTAAAAACAAATGAATCTTGCTTTAAAAAAATGCAGCGAACCCCCATGTGAGTGATGAAGCAGTCATTATTTTCACGTAAGTCCTTTGGTTTCAAAAATGCAGTAAAATCTCATAAATGAAGATAGGAATGCAATCAATAAATTAACGTGTATCAAATCTTTGCAAAAAAGGCAACAGAATATGTTGGAGGAGGCAGTGGAAAGTATTGAATAAAGACTTTAAAAAAGAGAAAAAACCCTTAAGTAATCCTTTAAAAAGTGGATGAATGTAATATATGCACAGCGGTACCCAATGCAGTGTCATTGGAGGATGTAGCACGGTTAGCTTGGCTTTCTGTGACCTTCCACCTCACCTGGGGCAATTTTGGCTGGACCAACCTCAAACTGGGAATGTCAGCTCCTCTGTTGCAATTACCTAGAAAGTATCTTTAAACAGTTCAAGGTCACTATATGATTAAAAAACCTTCCATCTTGTTGATCTACCAAATACTTCAGAATGATGGCCCAGCACTCTAGTTTGTGGAATAACAATGTATTACTGCTATAGGTGCACTTTTTCACCAGTAAGGTGAAAGATTCATCTTTAAGATGAAGGGCGCCCTGGGGCTGGAGACAACAGTATTGTGTGTAATGAGATTTCTGCAAGAAAAAACCTAAATGTTGTAGAGAACGTAGGAATGGAAAACCTGAAGAAAAGAGTAAGGTTTGTGCTTTGCATTGCACTGACTGAAGCATGTATTTGCTGAATTTGTACAGAGGAAGCTTTTCTTTTTGAGGCTGCCTAACAAAATAGGAGAATTTATCTTACAGTAATCTGAATTTATAAAGGTTTTTATATTATTACAAACACACACACCTTTTAAGCTATGGGCTTGAAATCCAGGCCTTCAACAGCATAGTCTGAAATGTCATAGGCATATGTCAGCTCATGATGCTGGAAGAGAAGAATATATGGGGCACAGGATTTAGCCATTCCACAGTAAATGAAATAGGACTTTAAATTTTATGACTTTTAACGTCTTTTATAAAAGTTAAACCTTGCTGCCCTTTTCTTGGAAAACTATGACAAAACACTGTTTGATATGTTATTACAATTTTTCTTCAAGCCAGCATTGAGCTTTAGTATGTAGTACCATCTAATACTGTATAATAATTTAAAACTGTTTTAATGACTTTTGTAATATAAATGTTTTAAGTATAATAACAATTATTTTAACAAGTGTTTCCTGATTCCAGGCATGTGTAAAGAAGATAGGGTATGTAATATAGCTGACCAGATAACTGCTTTTACAAATTATATTCATTCTTCTTTATTTTGCTGCAAAATGAAGAGAGTTCAGTGTAGTTCAAGGAAAGCATTGTGATAAACAGACAGCTTAAATGTGAGCAGTGTAAAGAGCAGCAGCTTGCAGAAATATTGCTATAGATACTAAGACCGTATCCTGCCTCGCTACGGACCACACATAATTGAATCATGTTCAATAGAAGGCCATTACAAAACAGTGCTGATTTGCAATGCTAATATGGTGAAGACAGCTGTCACTGGGAATTAAATATGATCATTCAAAGCCTGAATAAATGAGGTGCCCATTATCTTCTGGCTCTGCTACAGCCTGCTTAAAGAACACAAATAAATGATACTGTCTCAATAACCAGCTCAGTTTTGTCTTCCAGCCATAGAAATATGAAGAAGACAGAGGGAAGAGGGAGGGGACACAACAACATCAAAAACAAAAAGCAGAGTCAATTTACAAAGACATGCAGAAAACCAATGCCCTACGACTTCATTTGCAGCAAAGCAGTATTTGTGGAAAAATGGAGAAAAAGCTCTTTAACCAAGCTAACATGTTGTAGTGTAGACCATGCATACTTAATTACAAAAAAACCCAAAAAACAAAACAGTGAAAAAACCCAGGTGTCTAAAAAACTCAGTCAATGATTTGCCAAAAGAAATCAGTTAGAGATGCCAAAATGTCAGATGAACTGCAACAGCATCTGCCAAGAGTGATAAAGGACAGGTCAAGGTAGATTTCCTTTTGCCATCCAGTACTTTTAATGTCATAAAATATTTCAATTCAATTTTCATGTGAACCATAATCTATACACAAGGAAAATGCTGATCTAGTGGAAGAAACCTGCATATGTTTGAAGAAAAAATTTGTGGGAAGTTTGTGTCATTCCACAGAGAGCAAAAAATCCAGCAGTGATAAGAAGGAAAAAGAAAAGTTAATATAAAAATGAAGGGTATTTCTACTTCAGGTAAGACTGTCAGAGCCAACGTACAAGTCCCTCGTGTAGCTAGCTCAGTGCTAAGTGGAATCTGTCTGAAGCTGCAGCTGGGCAGTGCAGGGAAGCAGCTGAACCCAGGTGAGAGCTGTGCAGGGCTGAGGATCTGCATCATGCCGGGTAGGGAGGGATGCTCTGGCTGCCTGCTCCGTGTCCTGCCCAGCAGCTGCCTGGGCTGTGGTGCTGGGCTGCTGGCAGAGGGGATCACTGACAGCTGCTGTGATAAGCAATGCCTTAATTGGTATTTAATTACCAACTCATGCCTATAGAAAATGCTGTGTAAAACTTGCACCTTAAAGGAGAAAGAAGAGAGAATATAGAGGAGTAACTTACAGGAGTCCTACTGATAGCAGGTGTGAAAGCACTTCTTTAGACCTGTGATATCATCAAAGGAGAGCAACATATGAAGGAGTACAGAGCTGTTTTTCTTCCATTGAAGTATTTTCCCACCCACTGCCTTTTCACAGTGTTTTACATTTTCCAATAGGAGAAGCAGCTGTTAGAGCCTGGAAATGTCAAAATGAGCTGGACAAAGTGGAAGGAAAGGAGCTGAGCATAATGATGACCTAGAGCACTATTTTATGTAATGCCAGGTCTCAGAGCAAGTGATTGTTCTGGGACCTTTGGCAAACTTATGTAAGTACACAACAGGCAACAGCTTTCACGGGGGGCTGGCTGCGAATGTGAGGACATATGCTGGTCTAGAACAGTGAGATAATTCCCAAGAAAATAAAGATATGGGCAAGGATTAGAACATTCATCATACAAAATCAGAAAAAAAATGCTTAGAAGGTGCATGACTGAAAAATTGCATCTGACATAAGATTAAACACCAGCAAGTGAAAGGCCATATATATGGCACAGGAAAAAAAATCAAAATCAATAGGGTGCATGAAAACTGGGGACTAGCTCTTTAGAAGTCAAGTTTAGAAATGGGTGGAGAAATAAAAATAGAAAAATAAACGTAAATTTGCAAATTAAAGCACAGGCTGGAATTGGTGAAACATTGTAAGCGCACAAAAAAAAAGCAGCAGTGTTTACAAGACACAGGGCATTCATGCATCTGCACTTGAAATGCTATGTTTGCTTATATCCTCACATGTACTGAAATGCTTATGAAGTCATCAAGAAGGACATTTAGTAGTGGAGAAAAACACAATATAGAGTACATGTGTAATGACCCCTAGCACCATATCTCTCTTCTCTAGAAATTAGAGGACACAAGTCAAGCTATACCGGAAGAAGTGGAAATGTCCATATTTTTGAAAGGGATCATGGATGCATGAGATAACCATGTAAAACAGGTGTGAAAGGAATTTCAAGGCCAGAACCCAGAATTGGTATCTAAACATTTTTAGATAAACTTTTCTTAAATAAAGCAAGGCTGAAGAAATACAGATTTGAAATCACTATTTTAAGTTCCTTCATCTGTCATTTACTTGATAACTATGTGCTTTGCAAACCCTTTATCTGTAAGCCACTAAACAGAAGGCCTGTTGTGTCCTACTGTGAGAATATCTTTAATGGCTTCTCTATTTTCACAGTTTCACTTGGGGTTTAGTATTTTTTCCTGTTTTAAAGCCAAAGGAGTGAAAACCTTGTATTAACTGTTTTGAAACTCTGTGGGTGCAATACAGCAGCTGTACATTTAATATCAAAGCATTTGATTATGGTTAACTGAGGGGGTTCTTCTTCCCTGCCCTATTCCTTCCTGTGTCTCAGGCATTCCCTGCAGATTTATGCATTTTATCACTTCAGGGTTTTCAAAATATGTTTTAATTGCTAGGTAACTTTTTCTGTAAGACTCTTGTTGATGCAGGTTTGTAATTTCCTAAAAATGTGACTGGCAATGACAGAGGTGAAATGCAGCCAGAGAAGGAACCAGGGCGTGGGCAGATTGTCACACACTGCACAATCCTGCAGTGCTGTGCCTGTGTACATCTCTCAGATAAGTTAAATATGCATTTCAATCCCTCTCCTCTGACTCTGGTCCTTTTTTGGTGAGACTTGGTGCAGGATGCTTTCCAAATGCCTTCATTCCTCCTCCCATCTTACAGTTCCCACAGCCACAGCATTATCTTGTCCTTCTTCTCCTTTTTATTAGGTGCTTTTATTACTAGACAGATTATTAAGTCCACGTAATTAGCAATTTTGCAGCCAATATTATTGTATTTTTTATGCAGGAGCTACAGTGTTCATTGCACAGCAGTAAATTCAAGGCCCATTTGGTATTTTTCTTCTCAGGAAGGCCATCAAATGTCACTGGATGAATGAACAATCCTGATGCTTTACAAAGAAAAGCTAGGATAATTCACAATTTTCCATTTTCAGTAAGGCACTTAGTGTTTTCATGCATTGTAATTATAGCATTTAAAACTGTAGACATAGTAAATGGTGAGCAATTCATATTTTTGCCAAATGGAAGTATGGCTCACACATAAAGTTTGCTGCTAGCAGTGTGAAACCAAACTTTAGTGTTGTTAAATAAATGACTGTTCTGTTAATAAATGAATGTTCTATGTCAAAGTGACAAGCGTAGTAGATGAGGGAAAGGTGTTTTTTACCTGGATTTCAGCAAAGGATTTGACACCATTACCCACAGCATCCTTCTGGAGAAACTGCTCATGGCTTGGACATGCAGTGTTTGCTGGGTATAGAACTGTCTGAATGGGTGATGCCAAAGAGTGGTGTCAAATGGAGTCAAATCCACTTGCCTTACGATGGCTACTGGTGTTCTCCAGGGCTCAGTCTTGTGTTCCATCCCTTTTAGTATCTTTATCTGGAGGGGGGTGTTGAGTGCACCCTTAGTCAGTTTGCAGATGACACCAAGTTGGATGGAGGTGTTGATCTGCTGGAGGGTAGGAAAGCTCTGCAGACAGATTTGGACAGGCTGGATCAATGGGCTGAGGCCAATTGTGTGAGGTTCAATAAAGCAAAGTGTTGGGCCCTACTCTTGGGTTTGTCCATTTAGGGTTACCTTGTCTCAGCATTGAGAGGCATAGAGAATCACAAAGGACTTTTATTAGAGAAAGTGACTCTAATTGGCTCTTCCCCATAGAAGGAATCAAGCAAGTAAGGTGCTCAGAAGAAGCAGAGCAGGTGTCAAAATTGTAAGATATATATTTGATTTGTACCAGGGGAGTTCTGAGAAAAATAAAACAATGCATAATTTAAGCAAAAATTTAAAAAACCCAGGAAACTGCAGGGACATATTCTACAGAAGGCAAGGGTTTTCTCCCTATCTATCTGCCTCTCTCTGGATCTTAATAACAGAGTTAGTGAATCTTGATTTCAAAAAATTTTGGCCTTATGCTTGACTTCATTACCCCCAGTATCTTCTGTTCCACTTACATCTCCCTGCACTGCTGAAGGAAAAGGGACAAAGCATGTATAAACACAGTATTTATCCTTTGCCTTAATATCAAAGCATTTGTAACTAAAAACCAGGGAAAGGAGGAGAGGAATGGAGCAATGGAGGCATCTTGCTATCAGTAACTGGAGCACTTTCTGCATATTTCAATTCCAAGCTGAGCTGCATACTCTCATGTTCTTGCTGTTAGCCCAATTTTTTTCAGATTTCTCTTCAATGATGCTGAAATCCAGGGGAGAATTCCTTTTCATTTCCAGGTTTTAACTATATTTATTTTCCTGTCTAGAGGCATTAAAGTACTAGAATCTAAATTTTCTAAAATACACCCTTTGTGATGCCTTGATCATGTTTAATTTCCTATTTTATCTCGGCATCTAGAACAATTAAGAAAGGAGAGCACAGATAATGATGGTATTGCATTCAGATAGGAATGGAATAAAATCTCCTTTGGATTATCTTCTTGATACAGTTAAGGAATGTAGTTTTGCATATAGTGGAAACATGGCGGATTTTGGTGTTTGTTTTTTTTTCAGACTTGCACAACTCATAGATTAAATAAGAGTTTACCACAGTAAATGGTACGTAACTGATGGAAACTGATTGCAGTGTCTCATAAAAAAATGATTGCTGTTAAATTTTGATCTTTATTTCTTAATTTTTACCTACCACTGCAGGACTCTGAGATTTCACTTTTCATGATAAAACAAGCTTCACTGTTTCTTAAATTCATGGCATACTGCCTCATAATTTTGCATCAGGGCTTCAGGTATTGAACATGGTGTAAAAGAGATGCCCTGAAAAATGAGCAGAACTTTATAAAATCTCTGAAACCTTTAAGTTAAGATACCCATGTGCTTAGATCCCTAAATAATCTAGCAAGCATTACTCTTCCTGCTTTATGTGGCAGGTAGATGGAGGCAGTTGGGCTAATTAAAACCCAGCATCAAAATACTGAGTCTGACATGTTTTTGAACTTCTGTTGTTAATCCTGTGTATAAACTGTAATTTATTTCCTTTTCTCATTATCCATTAAACTATGAATAGGATAAGTGTTGTGCTGAAGTGTTTGTGTTGTGTTGATAAGGTTGGATTCATAGCTATGAGGCTGTTGCACAGCAATGAGTGTTTTATCTTTACATTATGACACTACATTAATTTTTGTATGATATACTCAAAATACTAAAAGGAATGGTAGAGGAAGGAGTAGAGATTTGTTTTCAGTTTGCATTTTTTCAGTCATTTTGTGTCTTTTCCAAATGGTCTAAACTGTGTTACTTCCTGTCAAATTTTATTAAAAATAAAGCCCAAAACTTCAAATTAATTAGCTGATTGGGGGCATAAAATGTTCTTTCTGTCCATCTATTTTTATTTTTGTTTACTTTTGAAGTATGAATGGGGTGGAAAATCCTCCCATTAAAAGGCAGATGGAGATAATTGAACTCTTTTCATGCAGTCCCAGGTAGAAATCAAATCCAAGACCCAGAGGTGAAAGGTGAGCTCTGTAACTACTATACCAAACTATTCTTGGTAATTATCAGCATGAGCACAATTATTAACGTTTCAATTATACTCACAGTTTTACATCTCTCCAAGGGGTTTAACTCCACTGATTTTCAACTTGTCTTATTTTTTTGGTAGACATCCAGTTGGAACAAAGTTGCTGGATAATATTTTTGACACAAAAGGGTAACATGCTTTTCAAAATACAGGATCTATATGTTTTGTCCTCAGTGACACTTGTATGCTTCCAGATTTTGATTGCTTGGTAACACTGCTTGGCATAGTGGGTAGATTTAAATAGATTTAAATAACACAGGAAACTAAAACTACACAGGAAATAAAAAAAAAACTGTATCCAAACTCTTCTCTTGTAAAACATATAGTTTGAAATTGAGACCTAAATTGATAATAATTCACTGTTTAATTTTAAAATGTTATTCACTCTTTGTCTGTTGTTTNTTAATAAAAGGATTTATGATCAGTGAGAATCACACGAGATATTTCTGTGCCTTTATTAATTCTATATAATCATCTTTAGGGCTTGTATATTATGGTTGAGTTTGACTTACTGGGTATACGAGCATCTCTGAGTAAAGGCAGTGTATTATTCTGTATTTATGGAAGTGGTACTTTCAGGAAAGGCTCATGAGAGAGACCAGCCTATCTGGAAGAGAAATGGAGACTTCAGGATGAGGAGTGATTGTAACAGCAGAAGTGACTCCCATGCTAGAGACACGTGAATCAGCACAAAACAAACTCAACAAAACAACATTCAACAGCAGCAAAGGTAGAACCCTGTATTTCGGCTTCTCATCACATGGGTGTGAAAGAAACCTTGTTTAGCAACTGTAAAATCCTTAAATCTTCAGGTATTGAAGGCAAACATCCAACAGGACTGTAAGAGAGAAGACTACAGTAAGCCTGTACTGATATTGTATGGCCATTTTAATATTTTTCTATAAGAACAATCCTTTTTAAGGTTATAAGCTGATATAAGTTACTGATCCATGGAAAAACATGCTATGGCTTTGGAGGACCTTCCCTACCTCCCCCACCCAAAACCAGAATGTGTTTAGATACTATAAAAAATGTACTTTTATGACAAGGTAAACCTTTCTCAGTCAAGTCAAGAGGTAAAAAAACCTCACCATAATGGAGGATACCGTAGGGGCTTAAGCTATTTTGCATATATTAGTGCCATGCAAAACTTCAAAAACAACCGTACTGGTCAGCTCAGAAATGGAAAAGGAAGACCAACAGATGAGGTAGGTGTCTAGAAACATGTAAGGCTACAATGATGTCATCAGCTCTCTGGAAGAAGGACAATCAAAACCAACTCAATGCAGTTCTACAGCAGAGTGGTAAAAGACTACTAGGAGGAATGTAAATTTCATTTACAATGCCAGATAAAATTTTCGCTATGGAATGATCAGATAAGTATCATAAAATATAAAAATTATTTATGATTTTAACTGAATAACTTTGTCAAAAAAATGAAACATAAGTCAAAATCATATGCAAAAAATGGTTAGGTACCATAACTGTGCTTCAACAATTAATATAAAATTTCCAAGATGAAGTTAAGGAACAAAAATGTCTTCTGGCCATATTAAACCCAGAAAAACACTTTGGATTCTGAAAAGTAAAACTACCTGCTAATTTTTCCAGCACTGCCTGCAGATACAGTGTGCCATAAAACAGAGGATGCTGCAAGGAATAATGAAAAGGAGAGATAAGGGTCAGAGAAAAACGTCTACAGTAATACCAGGGAGAGATGCCGTGGGGATAGTATTACAGGAAATAAAATCTGTTTTTTTTTAAATGGAGGTGGAAACTGATAATTTTAGTATTCATGGATGTTGCTGAGTAGGGAATAAGTCAGAATACATTCCCTTATTTTATATTACAGAAACAGATGCTGAAGAAAGACCTTGTGAACAAGATGCAGTTATTTTTGTCTTGGCAGTCGACAGGTGATTCAACATCAAGGGCTTCAAAAAGTGACAAATTCATTTCCAGAACCCAGAAATCATTCTAAAAGCACATCTCCAAATAATTGAGATATTTTTGACTCAGCTATGACCACATTCACCGTCTGAGTAATCTTTGCAACAACTGAAGGTTGTAAAGGCCAGATAAATTTGTTACTTATTTGTGTAGTTCAAAAAAACTGACAGCATCTTTTCTTCTTTCCCCCAAGCCCAACCAACCAACACTGTCTTGTCTATTATAAAACTCACCTGGTAATATCCAGAAACACTTCAGGTTTATTAGTACAAAATAATTGATGTCACTATTTCCTGCTCTCTCTACTATTTTAGCAAACTAGGCAAACATTTATTGAAAAACATTAAGAAGATAACTTGTGATAGTAATTTTAAAAATAAACTGAATGAAAGAAAAAATGTGTGGGTGTGAAGGATTAACAGATCTTTGAGAATGGGTTTAGTATATTTTAATGGGAAATAAACCGTAACACGTACAAAGCTGCTGAGCTGTTTTGTCTACAAAAAACACAGGTCAATTCACAGAAAATTTCTTGATCATTGTAACAGAAAATTGGAGTTTGTACCAAAGTGATTTTACCTCTGTTTCTGTAAATTTGAAAAATACTTTTTTAGCTCTAATTTCCCTGAAATGTATTAGAAAAAACTGCAGCTAGAGAAGTGATTATGTATCTCAGATCTACTGTCCACTGTCATCCCCAGGTGTACTGCCTGCCAGCAAGTCACACTATTATGGGCAGGAAGTCAAGCAGCTGGCAGCACTGTGCAGTCTCAGATATGTATTGGTGCTCCTGACCACTCTCAGGCTACCTACTCAGGAAAAACAGTGAATAAAATTGTATTTTAAATAGTGCCCTGACACAGATTGCCTACTGTGTTTATGACTGATTAAATTACAGCACATTGCCAATACATGAGCAGTGGATTCATCCTGAACCTGCTGATAATGGGAGACATAAGCTGCAGAACCATTTGATGGTGACTTTGTCATGAAATTTGAAATATATACACAGAGTATATGACCATTTCATGGCTGTAGCCCTCTTTCTCTCTCCTGACAGAGAATGCCTGCT
>VZTT01032797.1:0-63803 GCA_013400855.1 Buphagus erythrorhynchus | reverse complement strand
ATAAATATAAATATAAAATAAGTAAAAATAAGGAAATTGGTTATATTAAGGCTGGAAAATCAGTGGTCTGGAAGCTGAATTATTCTGGACATTTTCAGGCACAGATTTCTCTTTCTAAAGAGATCATCTCCAACAAGTCAGCCAGGACAGGTTTTTGGGGTAAAGGGAGCGGGTCTGGGGGAAGAATTATTCAGCCCAGCAAAACTTGAAATTTAAGGACATCTTCAATTTAGAAACTAGAAATAGAAAACCAGTAATCTGAGAGCCTCTTAAAGCCTGAATTTCTTTTGCTCTGCTCAGTGCAGAAGGCCCTAAAAGAGAACAGATGATTCTGATCTCTAAAAGCTCCAAAGAGTCAGGATCTCCTTCACTTCTTAAGGTGTCAGCTCTAACCCTGGGATCAGCTACATGAAAAAGGTATAAAAAAGGGGTATAAAAATAAAGGGCATGTATTTTGCCTTAGATTCTAATGTGGACATTTCTGTTTTTTTCTTGAGAAGAGCCTTTTGAAAATGTAATGCAATTACAAAATGGATAAACCAGCTCACCTAGAATCAAACCCAGGTCTGGCTGGAAAGGAGTCCTGCTTGTCACTTCGTCAACTACGGGTTTAAAGCAATGCTGACTTAAAAATCAGTTCAGGCTCCTCAAGCCATTGCAAATGCAAAGAAAGTACAGATTAAGAATCAAATAACCACATTAATTCTTCAACACAAGGCCTAAGTCAAATTACCTACAGTCTTAATGCACTTTTCATCTGATACCTCTCAAAAAATTACAGTAATTGCCACAATTTCATTTCTGACTCAAAGACACTTGACATTTTTAAATAATCTTCATTGACAATATGCAAGTTTTACCTAAAACAAGTACCTGTGCAGTCTTCACTTGCTTCAGAAGTTTAGCCAACAAGATTACACAAAATTTCTGTAAGATATGGAAGAAGTTGATTGCTCAACTTAAGCTTCTTATATTGCTTGCTTTCATATGAGGGATAAAACTGATTTCTTTATTTGCTGTGGTGACTTGAACCCCTTGGCTTTTCCTTCTTAATTTCCTTAAAAGACAGCACTACTTTTGAAACATTAATACCCTGGCTAGATTGTGGCAAGTGATAATTTCAGAAGCAGATGATACAGGGAGGCACAATCCCAAGAGATGTCACACTGGTCATTTCATTTTCCACTGCCAGCCACATATCCCTGAGGGAATGGGTAGAACTTTCCCATGATCAGCAGCATCTCAGGTGCTCAAAGACAGATGACTGCTTTGACTACCTCCACTTCTCACCTGCAGAAATTTTTGAACTGTGCCTTTAACAAAGAACAAAATTTTGGTCTGATTTTAAGGTTCTAGTGCAAGCAGTAGTTCAGGAGAGAACTGATGGGCAAAATCTGTAGTGGTTTCAGTTCGCTAATTTGAGATTTCCCAGCCAACGTGCCAATTTATGTGGCAGATTTAGTGCTGGCCAAATAGCCAGTGTACCCACTAGAATTATTTATTCATTTCCTGCTCTGAGATAGGATTGGGATGAAGGCAAAGCAGGCTCAAACTTTAAAGGGTATAAAGAAAAACTTTATTAACAGAACTAAAAGAATAGTAAGAATCGGAATAAAACCTTCAGAACACTTCTCCTCCCCCCCACACCCTCTTTTCTCTTTCCCACTGACAATGTGCAGGAACAATTCAGCCAGTTTACCATCTCTAAAATAGTATTTTTCCAGTTCACTTAGGGAGAGGAGTCTCTCTTGTCATGCTTTGGAGACTTCTCCACACAAAATACTTCTCTCATGGTTTCGAAGTCACAGCAAATCAGCTGCCCAGAAGAATGGAAATCTGATCACTGTGTAAAATTCCCTCCCCTCGACGTACAGCTTTCCTCACAACTGTTTTCGAGGGCTCAATCTTTGGCTAATAGGGTACACTTTTAAGGATGATCTGCTCAGAAGCAAAGGTTCTCTTCATCTATCTCTGAGATCATCTCTGGGAACAGAAGTTCTCTTCTTCTTCCCTAGGGGCAAAGGGTCTTCATCACTCTTATCTCTCTCTGTTGAAGCTTCTCATGGAATCACAGATACTTTAATATCTGCTTGTTCAGTATGAATGCTTTTTCTCATGTCTACAATTTGAACACTTCATCCCCCCCTGCTTTTAAATGAGTTACAGGGAAAAAGAGTCGGATGTATCAATTATATCTTCTCCATAGCCTTACCAGAGGCTTTCAGCCCAAGAGTGAGGCATCTTCTCAATTCCTCCCATTTGGGACCTGACTTCTACTCCACTGACCTTGGTGTTTTCATGTTGTTTCTCTACATGTCTTCACTCTGTCCTTTTCTCTCACTCAAGAGAGGATTGAAGGTTTGTAGGTCTCATCTGTGCACTGAAAGAGTTAATATCTCTCCTGAGGCCTGCAGATAGTTATGTGATCCCTGTCAGGTGGCTGTTTACAGTGGAGAATTCTTCCAGGGCCATGCTGGGAGGGAAAAGTTAGGATCTTCAAGGGGCCCGGCCAAAAGGGCGGTGGCTGCTCTGGCCACAAAGTGTTTTCCAGCTTTTGTGGTATTCAATCCTAGCCACAGGGCTGATGGTCGTCCCTCTCCCTGCCTGGCAGCTGCTGGGGCCTGGCCCAGCCCCTAGCAGAGTGGCCCGTAGCTGCTCCCAGGGCCCAGCGGACTCTGGCTCAGCCCGGGCCAGCAGCGGGGCAGGGCTCAATGTTGGCGAGATGTAAGCAGCCACGGTCCGGCCCAGCCTCGGCTGGGGCCTGTGGCCTCACCTCCCCCACCTGGCCACTGGGCTGGGAGGGAGAAGAATTTCTCTTTGCAAAGGCCAGAAAGCAAGCTTTTTCCGGGCTTGTTCGTTTTTTGACATGTGTGTTCAGAGAGGTGTGTTCAGCTTTCTCAATGGTTTAACAGGTTGTCAGTTCTCAAAACTAATCACCAATTGGTTTTCGTCAGATATGGAGGAAGCTCTTAGCAGCTCCTCTCAGAAAAATCATTTCTGTGGGTGACTTCTTCCCTCCTCACCAAATGTCAAATGTACAAAACCAGCACAGAGGGGTTAGGTCAGATGTCTGCCCAAGAAGACAAAGTGAAAAAAGAAAACCTACAATAGATTATATGTTCCTTAAGAACTGAAACATAAACATATACAGAAGTACAGCATAATTTTATTCAAGATTTGTGCTCTTACACAAATTCCCTTCTAAGGTGGGGAAACAGTATTTGTGGAACCCTCTGGTTAGTCAGGAATAATATTTCATACAAACATAAGAGCACAACACAGTCCTCAGAGCTGTCAGAACAAACAGATACTTTAGAAATAAGAAAATACAACATGAATACAGAAAACATGATGTGACCTCTCTTAAAGATCCAGTCACCTCTGGAGGTGATGCAGGAGAGAATGGCTAAGATACTCTGGAGTTCAACAACACTGAGAATATTGGGTTATTTAATAAACAATGTGAATGGTATCTATAAATACTTCAAGGTGATAAAAGCAAGTACGAGTGGTGCTGGAAGGGGACTGCTTAACTTGAAGGACAATGCCAACGTAAGAGTAGCTGAGGGTAAAATGATAGTTTTAAATAGTAAATAAATTTAATCAGGACTAAGAGAAATGGCCTTCTCCCAGCAATTCTGAAAGCTGCTGGTACAGGTTCTGAAATTGATGCTGTGTCACATAATAGCACAATAGAGCAGAGAAGCAGTTCTTCAGCCCAGGAAGTCCTTTTCAGTCCAGATACAGAATGAAATGAAGGTAATAAATTAGCCTCCTTATCAAAAGTAATTTTGACACATTTTCTTTTAAAATCTACATCCACCATCCCTGCCATTGTAATTGGGATATTACTCCCTGATGTCTGGGACACTGACTGACACAAAGAGCTTTGATACCGAAAGGTGCCAGCAGAAATAACCAAGAAACACAACTGTTGTGTTTGTGTAATACTCAGGTATCTCCTGATCACATGCAGAGAGGAGCGTCAGAACTCACAAGCCCCTTTAGAAATGCTGCTCACCTTGAGCTGAGTTCAAGGAATGATGTAGAAAAGCACTGTGTTTAAGATATTATAGGGATCAAAATAAATCTCTGAACATAACAAAGCACTGGCTAGAAAACACAAGCAGTAACAAAAATGTTTCTCACTATTTTCTACTCAGTTTCTTTTCAGTATTATAAACCTTCCTGATCACAACTATGGCTTTCCTCTAGCATTAAGCAACACAATTTTTAACAGTCACACAGATTAAAACTCAATAAGCCAAATGTTGAGCTTAAGTGCTGGGGATCATACTCTCCCTGAGTAGATGAACCCTAAAAAAGGAAGGCTTGGACATGCACCGATTTTTAAAGCCTCTGGCTCACTCTTACATTTCCAGTGACCATGTGCTCCTCCCTGCCTTTTCAGGAACTACCAGTCACAGCAGTACTGAATCTAGAGCCTGAATTCTACACAATCACGTATTTTAATTCTTGCCTCAGTTTGCTAATTCCAAAATAAAGTTTGCCTTTAGCTAGTTTTGCCAAGTTCTAAGATCATAAACAAGATTTAACTATTAATCAGTGAAATCCCTCTGGTGACTAGTGACAAGACTGAAGGGAACAGCTACAGTTGGGTCAGGGGAGGATTAGGTTGGATGCCAGGAAAAGGTTCTTCCCCAGAGGGTGGTGGGCACTGGCCAGGCTCCCCAGGGAATGGGCATGGCCCCAAGGCCGCCAGAGCTCCAGGACTGTTTGGACAATTCTCCCAGCAATGCACAGGGATTGTTGGGGTATCTGTGCAGTGCCAGGAGTTGGGCTTTGATGGTTCTTGGGGATCTGTTCCAGCTCAGGACATTCTATGATTCTGTGAAATACTAAAATAGGAAAGAAAGCTCACAATTTATTTCTTTTTTTTCTTAGCACACATGAGGATTTTAATGCTTTTAATTTCCAGCAAAGAAACAAACTAGTTGATGACACATGCGATTAGAAAGTGTGCTGACACTGGAAGGGTATATTTTCCTCTGTCGTTCTCATTAATCGTCTTAATTGGGATTTTTAAAATGAAAATATCAAGGATGTTTGTTGGGTTGTTTTAAACCACAGATTTTTATGCTGTCTTTTTCCACACCAGGATTTTCTTCATACGCCACTGCTTCATTGCGTTTTCCACTGCTTGGAAAATGCGACGAGTTAGGATTTCTACCAGCTCAGGTTCCTGAAGGGTAATTCAGATGCAGTCTCTACATGATGCAAGTCAATGACTCCTAGTGTAAAACAGTGCCACCAGCTGGGGACCCTGAGCAGGCTGTGAAGCACAACATTTGGATGCTACAGAAAAAACTCCATGTTTTCCTTCAATAAGAAATCAGATTAATGCCCAAACGATGGCTCTCACAGCTAAAGAGCTTTAATCCTCTAGCTATTCATTGCTACAAGCATACTCAGAGTGTGGGAGAAGGAAAGAGGAAGAATTCCTGTGTGTCTCAAATGTTTATTTTCCAAGGATGACTGCACCAAGATGTCTCAGGCAATTGGTCACAGAACTAGTGCTGTCATTTCCAAACTAACAAGCATTCACTGTGAGCACCAGCTGCTGAAACCATGAGACACAGCACTGAGTACAGGAGAGTTCCAGATAAAAGCTTCTCTTCCATTGCTATTTAGTGAGGGATTTGGATGCACACACTTCACTAGAAGCAAGGAAAATGGCATTTACACAGTAAAAGCTCCAGTATTCCACTGATGAAGGATTCCCTCATTCAAATTTAAAATAATTCAAGAGGTTGTGGATGAGAGAATAATTGCTCTAACAAAGAACAAATCCTTAGGAGTTGTTTTCATTCACTCCAGAATCAGAGACAAACAAGAGCTTTGAAACACAGTTTTTGAGGTAGTTTTTCTGCAGAGTACTCAGGTTCTATAACTTGAAAAGAGCAGTACACTAAACCACTTTCCTAATGATTAGGAGAGATTATGAACACATTTGAATAGGAAAAAAATTACTTCTGTTCTCAACTGTTCTCTTCCCTAACAGAAGAACAATTTTTGCTGAAAGCAAATTATAATGCTAATCCAATTGTATGTAAGCACCAGCTCCATCACACTGTGGAACTGTGCTCTTAGGTGAGTGTTTCTGTGGACACACACATTCAGAGAGCTAAGGAATTACAGCTTGGACATGCTTCTCAGGCCTGTATTTCTCTTGGCTCTCAGGTCCATTCCCAGGCTGACAGGCTGACTATAGCCTCAGTTAGGGAGGAAATTTCCCAGAATGATAACATGGTGAAAAATAGAGTGAAATTCATAACATAAGTGAACACCTGGTGTTTTTCTCATGAGGCATCCAGACGTGTTTGGTCAGAGATGTTTTCCCCAATTGTCCAATGAACTACTGTGCTGTCCTAGTGATCGTAACTTACTTTAAATACAGATGGTTCGTAAAAATAAAGCGGCCTTTTTCCCCAAAGAGGTCCGTGTGTGTTACTGTCCTTTTCTCTCTTTGCAACACGGTAAGCACATGTTTCTGACTTAGAATCTTACCTTTTTTACTTCAATTTTCTTTGTACTTGTTTTTGGCTGCACTGTAGAAATACTTTCTCAGGATAAAACCTCCTTTACCATTTATTTAGTGTCTATTACTGCTAGAACAGGCAGCTACAGAACACACATGCAAGAACTGCTCTAATTGCTACAAGCAGGATTAAACTCAACTCTTAAACTTAGAAAATAGTTAATAAATAAGAGTGACAAAATACATTATTGAATTTTCCTCTGGAATATCCAAATAGAAACGTTCAATTGGAGAAGCAGCATGTCATGGGGTATTTATAAAATGAAAAGACTGAACACTTGTGATTAAAAGAAACTGAACTAATTCCTTATTCAGCAGGAAAAGAAATCCTTATTTGCTGTATGACACCTATTAATTCTTTCCAAAGTTGTATTTTCTAAACAGGTGTTCTGCTGCTAACCTTGGTTCAACCCTTCCCTCACAGCAACAGGAAATGTAAAGCAGGTGATCCCAAAGCAATCCTTTATAACTAAAGTGAACTAAGTTCTCCTTCCCTGAAAACCCTGTCAGCTATCTTCAGCTCTGTGCCAAGTACTCTTCCTTTTCTTTCTTCTTTAGTTTTAGGATTCATAAGTTGGTACCTCTGCCTCTTCCCAGAACCTGTTCCTACTATAACAGCAGCAAACCTGCTGGGTGTTGGCTGGGTTCTTTCTTTCCTTTCCTCACTATCATGCCATACCCTACCAGATTTCCCATTATTGATACTGGCCTTGAAAACTGGAATATTAACAAAGCCCCCACAATGCCAAATAAAACATGAAACAGGAAGAGAAGAGCACACATCTCCCTCCCTCCTTTTTACAAATTTCGATTTGTGTAGGAGCACTTCCCTGGAAAGATATATTAAACCAATTTCCTGTTTATAGGAATCTTCATTAAATACATGCACTCAAGTAGAGAGTCACAACCCCGATTTTCCACATCAGCTGTGTAAAACACAGGTTATTTTAGACATTTCCTCACCATAAGGATATGCACTATCTCCTGCCTACACTGCAGTACTTCACTGAAGTCACCTGCCCTCAAGTTGGACAAAATGATTCTTTGGGTCCCTTCCAACTCAGGAGATGCTATGATTCTGTGAAAATACACGTTTGAAAATTTCAAACTGCTCTGCTCACAGCAGCATAGGGATGTATATTCCTGGTGTGGAACACTTCTGCCATAGAATTTTGTGGCATAGAAGCTGAATCTCTGAGAATTACTCATTGCTGAATAACTCAATCAGTTGCTGTTTGCTCTTTCTAGGAAAATCACATGGAAATCCCACTGGAGGACCAGCAACAGTCCAGTGGTTCTAGTCTGTATCCCCATTATGCAGTGGGTGTGTTACGAGTGACAGGCTGTTCTACCCTGAGCTTCAGCCTGAGTTATTTCTGGGAATATCATTTGAACTCAAAGGTGGCATTTCAAATTCCATACTATGTGCTTGCATGTGGGCTGGATTTGAACTAGAACCAACTCGTGGAGGTCAGTGTAAGTTAACTCATCTCACTGCATCCAGTGCTTTACCTACAGGTTTACTTGTTCAGGTAAATTTTGTGTCCAGGTCAAAGACAGAAGTTCCCCGTATTAGAGAAAATTTCTATTCCTCTCTCAGTATCACAAATACATTTGATACCAGTCAATCACATTTTATACAAAAGAACCCAGACACAAAATAGATATGCTGAGAAATTAATCTGAATTGTTTTCTTAACAATAATTACACTAAACATTTAAATCTTTAGACTACATCCCTTGTTTCACAAGCTTTATGATATGATTAAGTTTAATAAAACATACCTATCATAAATACAATTCTGAAGACACCTCTACCCAAATGGGTATTTCTCCTTCATTCCCTTCTCCAGAGGTCCCACTATTATTGTTCCTTTAAACATGATATTAAGATAATCAGTATGTTAGTTTAATAAAACAAAGTAAATGTTAAAAATTACTTACCTTTAAAAGAGCCAAAGCTACATGGAAGATTATGTTCATACCCTGAAAATAAGAAGAAAGAGACTTCAATCAGTCCCAGCATACAAAACTCTTTTCATAATTATCATTATCTGGCATCAAAACTCAATGCTGTAAGTCCCTAGGGAATGCTCCCCTTTTCCTGCTACCCTTGGAAGCTCCTCATTAAAGCCTCAAGGCAGTTTCCAAACTCCCACGATGGGGGAAGATGACAGCTCTTTGGGGCTTTGGGAAACTTCAGTGACTCAGGTGTGATGGATGTGATAGGTTTTTGTCAAGTAACCAAGCTTAGCTATGATTTATCAGGTACAATCTTTCATACACAAACTCTAAGAAAAGCCCAAAACAGAATGAAGACAACCCCACCGGTACACAAGACACATTTTTTACTGTGTTTTGCCAAAAGTCAAAAGTATTCCAAAGCTAAACAAGCTGCCATCTGTATCCAGTAATTGCTTGCTGGTTTTCAACAGCTGGAAATACAAATGTAGAGAAACACATTCGAGTGAGAAATACAAGGACAACAGCATTTATTTGAAGATTAAAGAAAGTCTGCAGTCTACATATGTTATTAATTTAAGATTATAAATAGCTTTATCTTCATCTAAATATGAAAAATACCATATGCAGTTCTCGTTTGCTGTACGTTGTACTTTGTGTTCAGACTGTTTTCCCCAATTATACTTTCCAAATCTTCTTGCCTTGTTTAATGGCATGATAAATCTTTTCTTACAATGGCTCCCAGAGCTGGTATCTAGAAACATCTCAACAGATCTGCACACAAGTAATATTGCAATTATATTATATAGTTGTGGGATAACAACAAGGCTTTTGACAAGACAACGTTCTCCAAGCAATTTCTGCTTCTGCAATTGACTGTGTTTCCAATTCTCCTTCTGAAAGCCTGAGAACATGTTTCTATAAAAATTATGCTGAGACTTTACAGAATCTTTCTCGGGAATAAATTGCATTTTTAACATAGTACGGTGCCTTGAAGGGATTGTATCATTACTGAGTCCTAGAAATGGTGCAACATCATACATAATGAATATTGCAACACTGAATTACTTTGCAATTCACTGCGTTATCATTGATAACAAACAGGTTTTTTCCACTAGAGGTCACAATTGCAGCAGGACTGAATCTTGCTTCATCACTACGAAACTCTTCTTCCAAATGGGATAACAATTATCTCAAATTGTTTGGCTTTACGTACTTCTTTTTAATCAAGAAATGTAGAAAAATAGAAGTCCAGTTGTGACTTTCAATCATGACACTGATAATACCACAGCTCCAGCAGCAGTGAGTAAGTTCATAGTACTTTCAGGTTTATTTCAAATATTAATCTGAAGTCAACAGTTAATTCCACACAGTCATGCCATTCACAACTTTTACTTTCTAGCAGACACGACTGACAAATATACTATCTGTAAATGAGAGAAATATCAACAAGCTATCACAAACACTGCATTTTAGATCTTAACAAACTGACCAGATTTTGTTATTATATGAGTAAGACTAAGCCAGTACATCTAATAGTTGGACTACTGAGGAATTAGTGTTCTTTGTATTTTCTGGCATAACCATAAAGAAATGTACACCCGTTCTCATTTATTTTCTAAACTTTTTTTTTTCTGATCTGCCTGAAACTAACACTGTTCCTGAGTTCAACTGAATCAAACTCTCTCCTGGTACTCCTCTTATACCATCACTCTTCACATGGACAGCAATTGCAGCAGAAGTAGGTTTGTACCTGTCTTGAAAATCCCTATCTCTTTTTCAAGCCCCACCAGGCAAGGGGCAGCTCACAGACCTGCTTCTGTTACTTGAGGTAACTCAAGGGTCAAACAGCACCCTAAAATCAGAACATGAAAGGACTTAAAACTTTCCTATCCAGCTGTCCTGAGCAGCATCCTGCTACTCTCAGCAACAGAAAAACACCTGCAGCCTCCTCTTTCCTCCAAGACAGAGGTAAGTCCTGAATCAATGCAGCATTTTAGAGCTGAGGCATCAATTGCTGCAGTTTCATGCTGACCAGTGAGGACTTGCAGGGCCACTACACCCCAACAGCTGAGTGGATTGGAGGTGGATGCTCTAGATTTCAAAGCAGTGAAACATCTTCCCCATGTTTGAACAACACACTCGATAACCAGTGATCTGCCTGCTGGAGTTATTTGTCCCAATTCATGCAAGACTCTTCTTCCACAGCCAATTTTAATGATTATGATTATGAAAAAGAATGCTCAGCTCATTTTGCCACAACCTTATTTAAAACCCTACTTAATTTACCACACAGTGATTTATAAGCTTCAGCTTAAACTTCAGCCTATTTCAGAAGAAAGACTAAAAATACCAAAGAGCACTAAACATATAAATCACTGGTAGCAATATCCCTCCAGCGATTTTATAACGGAAACATGGAAGTACATACAAATCATCCATAAGGGGGAAAGAGAAGAGACCCCATATGAGATGAGCTTTTGATAATTACTTTTTAAAACCAAAGGTCATATACTTAACTAGGCATTTTGAAATAAATGCTCTATGTCTTGGGGACAGTTTTTACCCATATCTGGGGAGGGGGTGTGTGTATGTGTCTTGTATGTTAGTTGGTTTTTTGGTTTTGTTTTGTGTCCGGAATGGTCACTGCCTCTTTCAAACCAAGACACTATAATATAATGCAGACCATATATTGAGATTTAAAAGAATTGTATGTGTGGAAGTTGTTATAATTACGTTAACACTCTTTAAAATACAGAACAGTCAAAAGTAAAATTCTACACTTATAAACAAGAACGCGTAAGAGCACACGAATGGTGAGGGGCTTATCATCAGGTTCAATCATAGAATCAGATATTATTTAAGGACCCTCTTAAGCTTGTGTAGAGGCCTAGAAAACTTTAGGAGAGCTCATGAAAATGAGAAGTTTTGGAGAAGGAACAAGCCCAACTCAGAGAAATGAATGTGGGAAGGGAAGTTCCGGGAAGGGAACGGAAGGTTTGGGAAGGGAAGGTTTGGGAAGGTGCGGGAAGGTGCGGGAAGGTGCGGGAAGGTGCGGGAAGGTGCGGGAAGGTGCGGGAAGGTGCGGGAAGGTGCGGGAAGGTGCGGGAAGGTGCGGGAAGGTGCGGGAAGGTGCGGGAAGGTGCGGGAAGGTGCGGGAAGGTGCGGGAAGGTGCGGGAAGGTGCGGGAAGGTGCGGGAAGGTGCGGGAAGGTGCGGGAAGGTGCGGGAAGGTGCGGGAAGGTGCGGGAAGGTGCGGGAAGGTGCGGGAAGGTGCGGGAAGGTGCGGGAAGGTGCGGGAAGGTGCGGGAAGGTGCGGGAAGGTGCGGGAAGGTGCGGGAAGGTGCGGGAAGGTGCGGGAAGGTGCGGGAAGGTGCGGGAAGGTGCGGGAAGGTGCGGGAAGGTGCGGGAAGGTGCGGGAAGGTGCGGGAAGGTGCGGGAAGGTGCGGGAAGGTGCGGGAAGGTGCGGGAAGGTGCGGGAAGGTGCGGGAAGGTGCGGGAAGGTGCGGGAAGGTGCGGGAAGGTGCGGGAAGGTGCGGGAAGGTGCGGGAAGGTGCGGGAAGGTGCGGGAAGGGGAGAATATTGGAGTTTGTATCACATTTCAAACCTCCATACAGCTCCTTCTGACTGCCACACTAATAATCCTCTGCTTTACAAACACACTCTGCTTTACAGGAGCACTTACTCCAGAAGAAAGAGCATCACTCAGCAGAAGCGCTCTTCAAACCTACTGGTACTGAGATGAACGCTCAGCATCCAGGAAGTCCCCATTTAATTCATAAAGATTGTGCTTCATAGAAACACCTGCTTCTTTGAACTGTATGTCAAAAAAGCTGCAATTTTCAACCACAATCGGAGGTGACATTTTCACAGCAGACCAGTGAAACCCTCTCTCATGTGCACTGAAATTAAGAATGGCTGAAAGTAAATGGAAATTTTATGATGTTAACTCTGGTCTAGTGAGAGGTTCTCCCAGTTCCTTAACTCCCTCCAAAGCCAAGATTCCTTCTTGAGATAGAAGCCTCTTTGAGTCCCTCTGCACTCTGAAACAAGATGACTTTTGAAAAGGCCTGAAAAGAAGGCTGGGAACAAAGAACAAACTGAGACTGGTAAAGATGCAATTCTATGGGACCCAGTTTGCATTCAGTGAGATCTCTGTGACAGAACGGCTGCCTGTGGCTTCCTGCTGAAGGGAGGAGGCAGATTTATTCACCTGACCCAGCAAATCTGTCCAGAGGCTGGAAAAAAGGAAGTCAAGGGGCAGCAAACCAATACTTGCTACAAGCAAAATTCAACAGCCAAGCACAGAGCTGAGGCCAAACAATTTAGTCGTGTATATCTGGACAACATTTGCACTGGGGACGACTTCAGACAGAAGTCTAAAGAGAAGACAGGCTATATTCAATATTAGCATCTCTCCCTCTCCAACCCAGACCCCATGACAGACCTTCCTCTGTTTACACAACAATATCCTTGGCACCATCTTCACCAAAAAAAGGAAGTTAATCTCTTTTACAAAAAAAAATATATTTAATTCATCAATGTCTTTATCTGTGGTTTTTTTGCCCTAGCTATGCATGACATGTAAAAGGAAACAGAGAGCTGATAAAATATTTCTAAAGTTCAGCACCAGGTAAAAAGACAGATACAAGAGTCAAGTAAGCACCTCCTTAAGGGCTGAGAATTCTCAAGCCTCACATGACATGAACCTCTTCCAGCTTTCTAATAACTGAATTTCCCTATTCAACAGAAGTTAACTTGACATTGTTTCATAATTCCAAAGTGTTTCATAATTATGTGTTTAGTTGCACAGTCTTTCAATGGAGTATAGAGGGTAATTGGGGTTACAGACTCTAAAGGAGAATTAAAATTCTATTTATGTTTTGGATGGCTTCCAGCAAAACTTGGCAACTCTAATATGCTGAGAACACACAATTTTTTGTTGACAAGATGAATATATGGTCTGAAGTTCAAACCTCCATTTGTAAGCAGGGCAGCCTTGGAATATGCTCTGCAGGGACATTTAATTAACATCTTTTAGGCAGAGTTTGTGCAGCTTGTACATTTATTCTAGTTCACTGACAAGATGACTAAAGGAAAAAAGGTTAAAACTCTTGTTCAAATAAGGCACAACACGAATTAGCAGGTTTTGTGTAAACAACAGATACAGCTTTCTTACTAAAGGAAAAGAAGGAACAAAAAACAAATTACAAAGAGATCTTACTGCTAACGTATGAGCACAGTCAAGTTCTCAGACTGGGCTTCCCCCAGACCTCCCACCAGGAAATGCTACAAGACAGAAAAGGAGAAAACACAGCAATCTCCCCCGGGATCCTATGATTCCATGAAAAATACACACATTCAATTAAAATCAGTTGATTGAATTATTAGAGAAGCAGGTACCAGAGAGATGGCAAAAACAACGCCAGGAGATTCCGTATTGACTTGTGTCACTTTTCTGTATTTTGCAGCATAAAACAGCACACAATAAATACCAGACAACCATGAACCTGTATTAGTATGATTTCACATGAAATTTTGTTTATTTGGTTGCTTTTAATAGAAATAAATGGGATTTAGAAGTGAATATTTGTATGTTTTGGGTGGTTTTCATGTCATTTGCTGCTGAGATGTTACTATGGCTGAATGAAGGTAGAGACTGTTGTGAGATTAACGTTTTTTTCCTCTCAACCTTCTGTGACTTGCAAAGAATAAAAAATGCAGCCACAGAATTTTAAGTCTTTTCCACATATCAAACTGCTCCCTTGCATGAGGTATTTCTGCAGTGATACATTCCCAATTCACCAGCAACTGATTATGGGCTAGCAGCATGTGTCAACTAAGCCATACACTAACTCTACTCTTCTGGTTTGCGAAGCTTTAAATTGCAGGGGTTTTAGACATTTCTGTCCCTTCCTTCAAAACTGATTAATACAGGGACAAAGAAAGGGGCCTAAATCCACACTAGGCACCAAGGGTGTTATCACACACATGGAGAGAAAAAGAGGTCTCATCTCTTTAGGTAAGACAGGTCCTCTAGCTGTGGTATGGAAACAGTGCATGGCTGTTAGATGTGCTCAGAAGAGAAGGAATCTTCCAGATCCCAGTTTTCATGAAAGCAGACAAGGTAAGGGGTTCAGAACATCTCTTGACAGAGAGCTGTGCCTTGTTCCCCCTCTACCTGTGCTCACACACCACAAAGGAAAATAAAAATACATGCCCACACTAAATCAGCATCTGCCCCCCTGCACCCCTTCTGATCTTCTTCCCAGTATTATTCCTCATCCTCTTCCTTTCTCTGCCATGACACAGCCCTGGCCTTTGTCTCTCTGAACCCTGACATTGGTCTTACCTTTCCAACAATGAGTCAAATGCAAAGTTCACATTTTGATTTTACACATTTAGAAAATTTGCAACAGCCTCAAATTCCAAGCACAAAGCAATGGAAAGTATTTCAGCACAGGCAGACTGCATTACCCTTTTATTTAAAAACATTTCCCAAATTACCTCAGCCTCCTGGGTTCGCTCACAGAATGTCACTCTCACATTTATGATACTTTCCTTCAGTTATTTCTAAAGTGTTTTTGAACCTTGCCAAGACTGTTTAGGATATGCTGCTATTCCAATACAGCAGATGGCACTAGTGTTAAGTAAGCATTATGGAAATGTACTGTATTCCTAGAAAAAACAACTAAGTGAACATCAACTAGCAGGTGGATAAAATATTTCATGAGCAATGGGGAAAGTAATTCAGAGACATAGTGTGAACATGGCATTAGAAGTGTCACCCTTCTAAAGCCCAAAAAAGGTCATTCAAACTGGTCACTCATCCTTGGTACCTTTTTCACCTAGATCTTAGAACATTTCTAAGTAGCAGCCTTAACATTTAGGACCACAAAATTTATCAACATCACCCAAAAGGTACCTTCTGTTCTCATAAGTTATCTTGGATTGCAGACTGTTGTGAGACTGTTTTTCCTTTGCTCATGCTGAGCATTTATCATCAGCCTTGTTATTCTGAGGATAAACAAAGCAGCAGCCATGACTGGAAGATACATACATTTTGGATGCTCACAGGAACAGCTGGACAGCCTTGAGTCAAGGGTTATGCTAAACCCTCTCCTAGAACCTCTCAGATTCCGTTCTCTATTAAAACACTCTTATCCTTGGTCCAAGCCTGAATTATTAGAAATTCTGTTAGAACGTTTTGTGTCCCTGGTCCCCATGGCAATACAGAACATGGTACTACACACCTCCAGCATTTTTGCTGTTGACTGAATTTTACATGCAAGCACCTTATACTACTTGTAACCTTCACTTTGAAAAGAACTTAAAATTGTTTATCAATATAATCTGAATGTTTTAAACACACACATCCAAAAGCTTTAAGAAGTTCCTCATGCAGCACACACACCATCAAATCCTACATCCCTCTTTCTTTCTTTTTATGTTAATTTCTGTTCTAGTGCTGAAAAGTCCCCGTAGTAGATTAGAGCTGTTGATATCAGATGAATTAGGCTAAAATTACTTTTCCTTTGGATTTAAGTAACTCATTTAACTACATAAAAGCCAAACATACAGGTCTAGTAAACCTGAGGTCATCTCCATTGCAGTCCTTCCACTTCTGCAACAAAAAAAGATCATGATTGTTGACATGTCAACAGATCCTCAAATGCAGCAAACCAGCATTACCATTGGACATCCACATTCAAATTCTAGTCATCCATCTGGAGTCTAAGAAAACCTATTCTCCTTCTTCTAAATTAATTAAAAGCTAATTATAGCAGTCTCAGAAAAAAAAATCCTTCTGTCTTTTTACATGAAACAGCAGTGGCTGATAAAGACTTCAGCTCTCCAGCATGCCTGATGCAAAGGGATTGGGCAGAAGGAAAACACAGCCTAAATGCCAAAATTTATTTGCCTGTATTCCTAAAAGGAAAACAAACAGACGCCTCCTGGCCTTTTCCAACTAACATGTATGACATTGACTTCGCTCTGGTAAATATTACTGAAATAACACAGACAGCTCCAGCACAGATCTATGCCTACTTAGAATTTAAGCCCAGCTTTTAATATGCTGTTACTATAAGAGATTTTATTTCTAGCAAGTCCATTTTTCTGTTTTGTAAGATTTCTTAAAATATTCATAACTGGAACGGTTAACAAATGTAGACAACATGGCAATAAAAGTAAGTCCAGAAAGTTCAATTTGTCTTTCCCTATAGATCTACAGAAGATAAATAACTGTGTACAATCTTTTATTTAATTCACATTTCATCTCAGTGCAGATTTACAGAGGAAGTAGGCTTGTTCTTGACTCAGTTCCTGAGGAAGTTTAATAAATTTAAATGTTAATCTGTTCTTTCTCAACTCTGTTGAAGGCATCACAGAAGTATCTGACAGTGACAGATAAAAAATAGCAGGCTATTATGGTCTCTGTTCCTCAGTCAGCACTAGCACAGTGCAGGCAAGCCCTGAGCGGTACCATACAGCGTTTCCTGGCACATCCATCCCCAGCAAGACACAAACAAGACAGAAATCAAATCTTCAGCATCAGTACCTGTAATTCTGCTCTGATTGTCAATGTTTCATTAGGAAGGAGTGCTCCCACTAACAATATCTCCACAATGTGGTGCCACATTTTTACTATGAGTAAGTGTTCACTTACTAGAACTGCATTGTTCACATTTTAAAAGGTTTTTAAAGACACCTATCAGCCTTCATTACAACAGAATATTTTACGCAATATTCTGAAAGCAACAATTGATAAATAAAGGCCAAAGAGTGATGGTATCCTAGCTTTCAATTCCCCCTTCTTGCACTGTGCTACTCAGTCCTGTGAAAGGCATTTTCCCTTCTTTGCTATTAGCTATATTAGTAAACATTAAATAATTTCATATTCAAAACTGATAATCAGCTGCATCCCTTTGTATCCAGTCATGATCCAGTCAGAATGGCAGCTTAGTAGTCATATTGTTAACTTAGTAGTTAAATTACTAGTCAAGTTATGTATTATGACACCAAAACAAACAACTACCTGTGCCAGCCCAGGAAGAGCAGTATGAAGGAGAGGTTTTTGCATATTCATTAAAAGAAGTACCATCCTTAAGTATTTTATATCCCCCAAAACTGCACACAAAAATAGCTAGATCAACGTAAAATGGAGCTTAACCATAGTGTTTCAAAATTCTCAGCTAATACTGGGATGACACCTTGAGCTCTGTACCTCCTTTAGTTTTGGCAGCACTGCATATATCACAAAAGGTTAAAGAATTTTCTTTTTTAAGCAGGAAAAAAATCATGAAAATTTTAAAAATGCTTACAGATTATCTGCCAACTGGTTTGGTTTGTTTTTCTCTTCTAAATATCTACTGAAGGTCATTTATTTAGTGTTTTTAACAGAAATATTTTCATTTTAAATTGAATAGTTTAAAATGCAGAATGAAGTGAAATGTCAACTGTTTGATATCCTGTAGACCAGCTGAGGTACAGCTGTTGCACTGGGGACAGCTTTGAGTGACGAGAGCTTTACTTAGATGAATTGCTATTTCTGAGGACGACTTTAAATAAATAATTTAAAATAGAACAAAAAAGAGACAGCAAAACGGAGCAGGTTTGCGAAGTGACATCATGTCATATTGACAGATAAGACTGACAAGTTCAAATACAACTCTATGTTTCATCAACAAAAATTTTCTTCAATGCAAACAGAAATAGCAAAGGGGGGAAAAAGGGGAAAAGAAAAATGAAACAGCTGTGACAGGCAGCTAGAAGAAGCATTGTAGAAAGATCTCCAGGCTCCAACCCACACAGTTTGCTGTTATCACATTAAAACTTTCACCTGGATCAACAGGTTTGTGTTTTTATTGCAAGTAGCTGAGCTGAGCTTTATAAGATATACCACAGCACTGTGGTGGTGTACCTGCCTGGAAGCCCAAAATTCTCTTCGAGCTTCTGTCACAGGGAAGAAAAAGAATTCCAAAATATTTCATTTCTACATGGGGATGCGTGACACATTCTGCCCCAGAACTATTCAGGCAATATTCTACAACCACTGCAAATTGAAGGGTTTATTCACATCTTCAACAGTCTGGTGACAACAGCCACACAGAAGCCATGGAAAATCCCAAATCTGTGCGAATTTACATAAAACTGCTCTGAAGCAATACTTCATGTGAGAAGGATGAGAAGACCTTGACTGTAGTGACACTCACTTTGATGGGATTTAAAAAATTTCTCCATAAAACTTAACTCCCATCATAACTTTAGCTCGTTTTTCACAGTTATGCTTCTGCCCAGGAGTTCCATCCTCAGCTAGTGCCACTGTTCCACAGTGCAGGTGGGGGAAGGAAATGTGCCTCCTTTGTTAGTTGGGAAATTACAGCACTTCCAACAGGTACTTTTCCTCTCTAGACTGAAAGCTGAATATCTGTAATTGAAAGTGAAATCTGTAAGATTTCACTCTTCCAGCCACAATCAAAAATCAAAAATCCAAGCCAATACAAAGACTCCTGCTTGACATAGAATCACTGAATGGTTGGGGCTGCAAGGGACCTCTAGAGATCAGCTATTCCCAGACACAAACTGTTCACCCATAATTCAAACATTTTCAAGGCGACCAGAGAGGCTCCCTTAAAATTATTAGTTGGCAGGATGCACTCAGCAATGATTTTAAACGGTTTTCTTCCCCTAATTTTTTCTTTCCTATAACAGTTGCATAGAATGTGAACATTTTGTAACCACAGACAGGACAAGGATGTGGAGAAAGCTTAAGTCAGGAACTTGAAGGGTATTTAAAATTCATCTGTATCTATGACAAATTAGGGAAAAGGCTAGAAGCTTGTTTTTAAAAACTTAAGACAATTCACTTCCAAGGCTTCTTGCTTTCCTGGGGATTTTTTCTGCAGAATATGTTTCAGTGTTAACAGCTGCCACTGTTTTTTCTTCTTCCAGTTGCCAGAATTACCAGCATGCTGGTTGCTCAGAGATAAAGTAAGGAACAATTTATGCAGAAAAAATTATGTTTTGATTTCCCCCATAATTCATTCCAGAGGCTGACTGGACACACAACTCCAGTCCCCTGTTAAGCAATGGCTTCTTCCTGCTTCTGTGGCCATACGCCTACAGAATTGACTTGCTGTCTACAAAGAGGGCCAACTAGATTTTTATTTTATTATGACTAACCTATGCCCCTCCCACAAATTCTCACAATTGCCTGTTACTTGAGAGTCGTTGATTCCTGAATGTTAGGAGCAATCTTCTGAAAGCCCACACTGGTGCCTCAGGATGTTGTCCCCACACTGCCTCACTCTTTCTCAAGATGAATGCATGTATCTTCTCACTAGAAATACATTTTCTTACTCTTTCTGGCCTATTTTTAGCTGTAGTAAAAGAGGCTTCTTTAGCTGTGTGTGATTACCTGCCACAAACACTACAAGGTTTCCCTTTCCCTTGCATGTTCTAATGTTGCACTCTCTTACTTTCTCCTTGGATTTTCACCTTCTTTCCCACCGTAATTGCTTCAGACACATTGAGATAAACATTGCCAATATTACCCTACCTTGCTTTGATAACTGAGAATCAATATGCAGAATAAGAAATATCTCAAGGACTGATTCCTACCAAGGCACGTGCAGCATGCCTGAAGATTCTCAGACAAAATACGTCACAATAAAAATTAACAAAATGAACTAGAGTCAACAGTGTTTCATAGTTGTGAAGCCTTCACCTTTAAAATTATCAAATATTTTATCTATCTATTTATTTTCATGTTTGTGACCCCTTGAAATTTGAGAAGAAATCAGTGACAGGTTTAAAAGCTGGTGTAACACCATAGATGCTCAGACTTCCCATTTACCAAAGGAAAGACTGATATTTTACCAAAATAAATATTCTAGATTATCAACCTATTCTGACTGGCTTTTAAAAGAAAGTGTAGATACATCTACAGCATAGACACACACCATTTTGTATCTGGAGTAGAGTGTTCCTAGTTGGAATAGTAGGGGAAAAAAACAAAAGGAAGGAGCTTCCTTCATTTGTGTGTTTGGCCCCTCTCACTCTTTGTTTAGTATCAGGCCACCAAAGCAACATGCACCACCATTTCTATCTGTGGGCACTCTCAATCAGGCCACTTGGAGAGCTTTCCTTCCTAGGGGTCTTCAAGAAATTACAATTCCTAACTCTGAATAATCATTTAACAAATTAAATGAAAAACAGGTGTGTGCATTGGATATTCTTAATTAGACCCCTCAGCAAATATGAGGCAATCCACAGTTCTAATTTTTAAACCAACCAGTGTTTCACTGAACATCTTCTTTCCAATATAACCATGGTTTATACATAACTTAGTTACACACATTTTAAAATTAAGCAGTAAAGGACTTCAACAAAACAAAATAAAACAAGAAGAAACATTGATGGAGTAGAGGAATGAATTTCAAACTCCGTATTTTTTTTTTACCTCACAAAGTAGTAAGTCAATGATGTGGAAGACCATGCAGAGTGGAAACTTGGCAGTAAAAAGAGTGAGGAACCACTGGGATGCATACATGTGAGCTTCCAAATTGAGGTCTGAGAAATGGCTGTGCAAGTCTGGTAACTGCTCCTGGAACAAAGGAAAAAAAATAGATGTTTCAATATTATTCATTAATTTGAGTTCTACATCCATATTTCCAGCAAGGACCAGGGCTGCTAAATACCAAAAAACGCAATAAAGTGAAAGCCTGGCTTCTCTTGGGCAATGAAGATGTTTCTTGATAAATTTCAATGCCAAGGCATCACATGGTTACAGTTTTTAGTAAGATACCCACAGTGGATTCTAGCACAGTATCAAAGAACACACTGAGACTATACTGAGAAATTACAGAATCTTCAGCAGTCGAAAGGCAGAGCAGTTGTAATATCTATGTCATGGTGTATATTTTTAAGCTATTCTTTTGCTGTGTCTTGCTATAAATGCTTTTGCCACAAAAAACAATGGCTACTGGAACCAGATCACTTTGCAGAGCTTGAAAGCAACAGAGTACACAACTCCATCAGACCATTTCTCTAACTAGGAGCACATTCAAGCAACACAAAATAAGCACAGAAAATCCTACTGAACTGTGATGACACGGTCATTTAATAAAGTATCTTTGTTAAGAGTATATTTGTTAATAAAATATGTTTTGTTCGTTATCAAAAATCTTTGTGGACATAAGTAAATATTGAGAAGACCATATGCTGAAGTATCACATTAATTAGTATGCAATTCCACTCCACCAAGTATGAAATATGCACAATTTGACATCTGAAAAAATGCCATTAAATTAACAATAGTCTGTTTTGTTTGTTTTCAGTATATCCCACAGATGTACCTATGGTTATCTGTGAGAATTGATTTCAGCAAGCAGCTTTTCACTGTGCCAACAGAAGGGCAGAGTTTAACGAACTGTAATTCCTTATTAGTGAGAATAACAATGTATAATATTTGCAGCCCTTCAGTTATGCTAAACTGCTCGATGAAGTAATTCCACCTGAAAAAAGAGCAGAGTCTCTAAAGAGACAGTAAAACCTGCCCAGTGGTCCAAACTTGATTGCTATTTCATAAGCATCAGGATGTCCTGATTTGCCTGACCTCTTAACACCCACAGAATTCGTGGAAGGTAGGACACTGATAGAGGCAGTCCAAAGGATATACTGGCCTCAACAGCACAGAGACATTCTCTCCAACCAACATCAGAAATAGAGAGGGAGCAAGCAAATGGGGGGAGCAAATACCTGCTCTGCTTGGATACAAAGATTAGCTGCAGAAGTGGTATATCAGAGACAAAAGAAACTAGAAACAAATCTGACTCATTATGTTTGAATTCAGCTATTAAACTTCCCTGCTTTGCTTTACCCCACCTCTATAAGGAGAAGAGGTTTTATTGTCCAACAGCTTTTGGAAGCAAAGCACTAATCTCTTCTTCACACCAGTATTTCCATTTATGAAACAAATCAAAGGAGAATCTGTTACTCTGGCCCCACCTGCATTAACTTCTCCAGCTGGAAAAATTTACAATGGAGATCTTCAAAGTTATTTCTGTAGAGGTCCCTCAAGCCATAGTCATACATTATTTTCACAAATACACAGAATGCCTGCTCCTCTGGCATCTGTTTGGAAAAATACACAAAAATAAGGTTAATAATGGAGCTAAGGCTGTACATGCCTTACACAGCCACATACACTTAAACACCTTATGCACAATGAATTCAGAACCAGGGACATATTAAAATTTTCAGTCAAGTACTGTGAATGCCAAACTAACCAACTAAAATCTCAGTGGGACTATTCTCCTTGATGAGCACCTGGATTTGGCTCTGTAAGGCCCTCTTTGAAGAAAATGTGGGATCATCCCTCTTTGAAGAAAATGTGGGATCATATCACAGGTTCGTGTATGTCTACATCCCTACAGCAGCACAACTGTCAGCCGCATTCTACTTGTCAAATAGGTATAAGAACAACTAGTACACAACTCTCAAGCACATAAAAACAATTTAAAAATAAAAGAATGACAACAAAATAAAAAGACAACAACTCATTACAGTGATGTCTACTGAGAGATACTTGGTTAGATGGGAAAAATTCAGGAGAACTAAGGTACAACCAACTCTAGTGAGAACAATGCTCATCCACTTTCATGCAAACCTCAGGACATCAAATTCTGAAGTCAGGTTTCCCCCAACCCCATCTACTAACATGCTGATTTTTTAGAAGCCCTACATCCATAATCTCTGTTCCATTCTGACCAAAATTTCTAATCCAACCGTGGTTTGGAAGGTGGTACTAACATAAGCTGTCTGAGTCACTCTACACTTCTATTTGTTACCTTGAGCCCACTGAATGCTGAATTGGTGGGAAGCCCTATGTCACTAAACCTCCACATCATCTTCCCCTGTGTCTTCAGGTAACACAATAATGACAGGCACAAACAGAATCCAAATCAACCTTTCCATCACATTAAAAATGTACTTTCTTTTGGAAGCACCAGATTGTAACAAATGAAAACAGTTACTGAGAATCAAGAACAACTCTTGACCTTTTAGTGTATTCACTCATTTGGCCTACTACCAGCTTCTTATCAAATACTGGTTACAGCTAAAAGCTCAGCATTTTCTTCAGAGAGATTTTAGGCTCTTGATATTTCCCTTCAGGGTTTCATCTTATGCTCAGGCCATGATTAGGGCCATGGGCAGTTTCATTTTCATTTTCGAACATCATAAAGGAAAGTAACTGGTTAGCACAAAGTATTACCAGATTGGCTTGATGCCTATCAGTCTGGGCTTGTTTTACCCAAGACAAATTATTAGGAATTTCAAAGCTCTCAATCACAATTTTATCTGGATGGAATGATCCCAACTGACAGCATATAAAAGCCACAGACAAAGTAAAGGGAAGAAATAATTTTATCCTGACCAAAAGGCTCATTGAGACTCCTTGCTTCCCCCTCCCCTAAGCATTTGATTTTAATATCCTCTGAAAAAACCAAATGTTATAAAGGGCATATTAAAATGAGTGTAATTTCCATTTAGCATTCCCAGTGTACAGGGCAACTTCTTTCAGTTCCAGAAACACTAAAAAAAGAATTGATTATTTGTAGTAATGACAACACAGAACTAAGGTAGAGAAGCGGAGGTATTACTCAAATGTTAAGAATGTGACACCCACACATTTCTAAACAACTCTAGTATTGAAAATGGCTCATTTTTCCAGTGGAACTTCAAAATCCTACTTTGGGTAAAAAAATTAATTGCAAAATAACTTAGATAAGCTATTTTAAGACTGCAATAATGGGACTAATTCAGGTTTATTCTTAAAAGATCTAAAGCTTCTCTGCAACACTGTTGGTGTGTATCAAGTTTCTCAAGACTTCAAGGAGTCACAGCTCTTACTAGGAATTACAACCTAAACTAATCTGAATTTGAGTTCCAAATGCCTCAGGAAGTGCATGTGTAACATACGTAACACTAGCAGCTGTCTCAAACCCACACTTTAAAAGGTATTTCAATCCTGACTGATAATTTACTAATTAAAACCTGAGAGAAAAAGCAAGCAAGAGCTTGAGTAAGAATTGTGGTTGAGCTTTGGGGTGACTTATTCAGATAGACTTTATCTCCATAAATACACTATTTGAATTTGCTGTTTTTTCCACGGAGACATCAGATGTAAAGCATCTTGCACTTAAAAAAACTGTGTATTTATTTATCTATCTCTGGACATATACCCATGTGTTTATAAAGGAAGCAACAGATCAAATTTTGTGCAGTTTTTGATTACAGGCTAAAATATCAAGGTTAAAAATCAGCTTTCCCTCACAAGACATTATAAAATATTCCTAGGAGAAAAAATCTCCCAAAAAATTAGTGACTACATGCTTTGATGAGCTGCTCTGAGAATGTCTCGCCGAGTTAAATTCTCCATAAACATAAAGGGAGCACACTTAGGTGACAACTAAATTAAAAGAAAAAAATGGTATGTAACAAATCAGTTTCTGGTTTTCACACAGAAGTACTTGAGAATTTAACGGACTTCTCCCAGATAAAGGAAATCTACATTCATGAAGATAGAGGCCATTAATCTCTACGGCCAAAAAGCAACAAGAGGAAAATTAACACAGGCAAATAAATAACAGTAAATATCTTTCTAACTTGATTTTGATAAACAGCTGATTTTACATGATTTTACAGCTACATTGGTTTCAAATATCAAAGCTTTCATTCTGCAATAAACTCACATGAAGTAGAAGCACAGCTGCAAGGAAGGACTGTCCCTGGCAATAGCCAATGTCTTCATCATAGACAGAATAGGCCTAGAAAAAGAAAAGTCAAACTGTATTTAAAATGCATACAGGCATCACCAAACTGTGTTCTCATCAATGAGCTATTCAGGACACTTCTTTCCAGTGTCTGAAGGGGCCTACAAGGAAGTTGAAGAAATACGTTCCATCCGGAACTGGAGTGACAGGACAAGTGGCTTCCCATGGAAGGAGAGCAGGGCTAGATGGGATATTGGGATGAAGTTCCTCCCTTTGAGGGTGGTGAGGCCCTGGCACAGAGATCCCAGAGAAGCTGTGGCTACCCTGGATCCCTGGCAGTGTCCAAGGCCAGGCTGGACAGGGCTTGGAGCAGCTTGGGACAGTGGAAGGTGTCCCTGCCCATGGCAGGGGTAGAATGGGATGAACTTTAAAGTCTCTTCCAGCCAAAGCCATTCCATGATTCTCTATGTAACACTACACAGGCTAAAATCATATAGGGGGTAAAACTGTAACCACTCTCATTCTTTCAGGGCTTTTCTAAAATCACCCACAGGTCACTCTCAACCCTCCACAGATGCTGTAGTTCTAAATTATTATTTTTATTTTTCAATCAGCCTGAAAAGAGATGGATGCAATTTCCCTTCACCTAAATCAAGGATAATTCTGCTCAGGTGAGTAATGATAGAACTTTACCAATGCAACAAATATAACATGAAAACCAGGGTAGTTTGTGCTACGGGGAAAGTGAATGCTTGTTTTTGGAAAAACAAGTTCTGACATTGTTCAAGTACAGGACCTAAGGTTAGAAAACTGCTGAGAACTACGCTAACCTGAAGATTTCATCAAAAACAGTTTTTCCATGCCCTTGTTATGCTGAAAAATGAACAAGACTTATTTTCCTATGACAGACATGCTTTTTCTTACTCTTAAAAAATCCCCAAACTAAATTAACTAACCTTTCCTTCCCCTTTACTTTTCCAAGATGAGAAGACAGATACTGTTTTTAAAGAGCTGTCGAAAGACATTAAGAATTTGTGGAAACTTGAGAAAGTCTAAGCAGCAGCAGCAGCAGGACTGACATCAGAGGAAGAGACATCCTAAGAGAATAAGCAAGGTACTGAGGTTACAGCCAGGGAAAACCAAAGCAAAGGGCAGAACCAGAGGGAGAAAGAAGCCACAAGGATAAGAAGATCCACTTTTCGATCTCATGGGGAGAATGTAGTATTTTTGAGGAATTCTGAAATTACTCTGAAACACAGGATTTTTGTAAGTGCAGCCTGAGTACTCCTTTAAAGGTCACTGTTTCTGAACAATTCAGCCATACGTTTCCTTTGGGAAAAGCTGACCTGGGACTTGAAGCTCTCTGCCCTTTGTCTGAACTGCTCACCTCTCTTGAGAGCTGTTAGATGGGATTAGTTAGGACCTGAGTGAAAATAATCCCAGCCCATTGATCAGTTTCAGTGGACAAGAAAATTCAAGAAGTCACAGAAATCACTGAAAAATGTTTAATGAACCATCACAATTCAGCTTACCAGTTTGTAACAGCTCTAGTCACAAAAGTCAAACATAAAAACTAACCTGAATAGTGTACAATGGCAGATACAAAATTCAATTGGTAAAAAAAGGATGCTCTCTATAAAGAAGTTAATTAGCTACTAAGTACTAAATTCACAGAAATTACTTTAGACACTTAAATTAATATTTTATATAACTAACTAGAATCATTCACTGGTTAATCACCATCATGAGTCTTTATCTATTTGTTCCCCAGATCCATCAGTTTATAGATGCTTTATGTCTTGTTTCTGTAGCTTTCCTAAATTAGTCCTGGTTTTGATAGGTCAGCTCTGTTTAGAAACAGATGTGCAGAATTACAAATGAGAAATGTGACTTATGATTTCTTCATACTATATAAAACCACTTCTAATTTACTTTTAAGAATCTAGCCTGAAAAATGAACATCAAATTATCAATGCCTGGGATTCTCTGTTGTGAGAAGCATTATAGTGAATAATTTGCTGAAAATAGCAATAAATTAATCCAAACAAGTTATTTTAAAATAAGTATTGAGAAACCAACACACTGGAGAAAACAAACTGCTTCCAAAACTGACATAGATTGAAAAGTACAGAAAGTTGTAAGAAATAAAAACATACTTTTAATGAGATTCTGAAAGAAGTTGAAGCTACAGCAAAAGAGGGAAAACAAGGAAGGTACAAAAAAAATCCTCACTCTGCAGTTAAAAACAAAAATATGAAGGAAGAACAGCAAAGTTTCTCATAATAAACTTCCTAAACACATTTGAGCTTGTAATAAATCCATTTCAAAAACATTCAGAGCAGGAAGGCAAAGTCTCTGCTTGGAAAATATATGGTCAATGTAAGAAAGCTGTATTTAATCTCCAGCAGAAAATCCCCACAAACTTTCTCTGCATTTTTTTTATTACAGAAGAATCTTAGCATTTGTCATCCTGCTGGAACCATTTCTGACAGGGGATATGTTGAAGGATCTGTGTCCAACTGAATATCAGAAAAGATCATAAATTAAAGGGAATAAAATTACTGAAAATTTATTAAGAACAGACACTATTCACCCAAAAAGTTTGAGAGGAAAAGTAAACTGGTAAAGCACTGTTGGGGGTTGAATTTTCCCTTTTTCTTTCTGTGAAATTTTTCCCATTGTTATGCTAAGTATTTGGGTCTACACCCATAAGCTCAGTTAACAGTTTTCTCTCGAAGGGGGGAGGAGAGGGGCAACACCGGAAAAAAAAAAAAGAGCTGAGGTGAGGGGCTGGTGCTCTGCTGCTCGCTCCCTCGTGCACCGCTCGCTCATCTTGCCTTGGAGCTGGACGGCTGCGGGGAGACTCCGCTCTGCCACGCTGAGGCTGGGAGCTGCCTGCCCTGACTCTGGGACCCCACAACCTCCTGCTCAGACACTCTCCCGCATCTCCTACCAACTTCAACACGTCCTCTTGGAGCATCAGGACTGACCCTGCACCGGACCTGTGAGCGGCTTCTCCCCTCTGCCCTTTCCCCTTTGGGACACAGACGCCATTCCCCGCAGTGCCCCTCCAGCCACGTGGGACCCACCGCCTCTCTTCCCTGCTCGCTGGAACATCAGAGGGGTAATCCCACCACAAGAAGAAAGGGGTCCACGACCAGAACTGTTTACTGTTTACGGGGTTTCCTGCTCTGTTGCTGTTGATCTTGCCATTATTGTTGTGTTTCTGTTTCTCTTGTTTTATATATATATCAGTAAAGGACTGTTATTCCTACCCCCATATCTCTGAGAGCCTGAGAGCTCTTTAATTCCGAAAATCATAGTAAAGGGAAGAAGGGAAAAGGGGGGGTTTATACTCTCTTTTAAAAAAGAGGCTCTTGTCCCTTTTAGCAGATACCTGTCTTTCAAACCAAGACAAGCATTAATTGCCTGATTAAAACAGAAGAGATGAAAAAACTGAAACTTTTCTAAAAAGATTGATCAATAGAACTACAAGTCAGCAAGTATTGGACAATTTGGTTGAAATAAAAATATGAAATTAATTAGAGGACACTGCCTATTTAGGAGAAAAATGTCAAAGGGCCCCAGTAAAAAGACGTAATTATTAAAACACCTTTGAAGCAACCAAAAACCATGAAAAAAAAATTAATTGCTTGATCCACTTTTTTGAAAATTTTTTGAAGAAGAATTTTTTGAAATTCATTTCCACCAGGTCTTTCCTCAAAATCTGATCTTGACAAGCAGCTGTCATCAGATACTTGGACACAAACTTCAGTTCTGCATCAGAATTAGATCAAAGAAAGATTCTACTCTTAGTCAATAATCCTGACAACTGAAGGTTTAGTTTTTAATTAGGTCTCTAAAATCTACATTATTTCATTGCCTCTACCAAATGCAAAAAGACTTTGGAATCTTAATGCATATCACATTTCCAATTATACTATTTTATTTTTAAGCAACCTATGGGATTTGATAGTGCCGAAATATGTAACTAACCAGAATAACCTTAAAAATAAGGATGCTGCCTACAGATACCACCATAATATCATATCATTAACCAACAGTCTAAGATTAACTATTTAAGATTTATGCTTCTAAGAAACTTTCATTTTCCACATGAAATATAAAAACAAGGCAAAATCCCAAATCCCCTATTTCCGCTGCAGTCATTGTAACTTTATCATTTCAAGAGAATGGGATTTTTCCCATTACAACCTTTGACACGTCACAGTTTTTAACTTACTATTCTCCTAAGGTCTTGAGGAACTTCCAATTACAATTCCCCAGTAAACTTAGATCTTAAATATTCTCTGTCTCATAAATGGGATTTAATGAAGGTTCTGACTTGAAGCCTATTTTCATTCATTTTAACTAAATGAAGATCTCACATAATTGGGACATCTTTTTAATAGTTATCTGAATTCTGAAGAGAATTTATGCAGTTATTAGCACATCATCATTAGAAACTGAATTCTTTGGAAGCAGAGCCTTCTCAAAATCCATGGCAGAGAACCAGCTGCACCAACTGTTGGGAAAGGGAACCAAGAATCTAGGGCCAGGCAGAAACTCTTCTCCAAAATAATTAAGAGAGGAGAATCTCCCAAGATCAGACTCTTCTGTAAACAGAAAAATTCCAAGTATGTAGCATTTACGTACTTGCATTTAAGATGGCTGAATTTAAAACCTCAATTTGGGATTTCTGTAACTTCTGTCCATGAGTGCCAGCAGATTTAAATAAGGAAGAAAAGAGGTTATGCCTCTCTATGATCTCTATGAAATGACCAAGGGAAGCTAATCAGTGTTGAATACAGACATAGCATTGTGGACACACACATTCAGAGAGCTAAGGAATTACAGGTTGGAGATGCTTCTCAGGCCTGGATTTCTCTTGACTCTCAAGTCCATTCCCAGGCTGACAAGCTGACTACAGCTTCAGTTAGGGAGGAAATTTCCCAGGATGATAACATGGTGAAAAACAGAGTGGAATTCATAACATAAGTGAACATCTGGTATTTTTCTCATGAGGCACCTGGACATGTTGTGTCAGAGATGTTTTCCCCAATTGTCCAATGAACTACTGTCCTGTCCTAGTGATCATAACTTACTTTAAATACAGACAGTCTGTACAATAAAGTGGCCTTTTTCCCAAAAAGGTCCATGTGTGTGTTACTGCTCTTTTCTCTCTTTGCAGCACGGTAACCACATAGCACTGTGCTGAAGTCTGCTTTAGGAGACTTAAAAGACTTACATGGAGTCTGAAACTCACAGACTGTCTCACGAAAACACCCATACTTTGATGCAGACTTTTCAGCCAACAAGCTATATTATTATATGCTCAGTTGTTAAATAATTTTAGTAACAGTACAATTTAAAACTCCATGCCTAAATTTATTGTAAGACTAATAGTCTGAAAGTAATAATATTCCTATGGGTGCAGCATTGAGTATGTGTCACATTATAGAAGGAATTTATGCCTTAACTGAAAACCAAGTTTTTAGACATTAGTTACTCGTTTATGGAGTATCAGGAAAAGGCACGTGGCTGCTACACAATAAGCCTCTGCCAGAACTGGGACAGCTGAATGAAGAAATCTTCACCTTTAATCAGACAGGCCCCTAAACAGACCATTCCCAGCATTCAGGATTCCAAAGCTGACCTTCCCACTGGTTCAGGCTCAGCAGAAACCCCATGTGTAAGAACAGTGCTGCTGAGCACAGATGCATAGAGAAGGATCCTTATTAAACTGTAAATGGAAGAAGACAAGGTAGCACAAAAAATCCTTTGAATGAAACAAGACAATATTTACTAGCACTGCTTCTTCAACCCAGGAGCAAAGAAAATAAACAACTAAAAATAGATGTAAAATAATTTGTAACTGATTGTGTTTATCCTATAATTGGTAAATAGATTTCTGCAGGAACAAAAGAGATCTGCTCTCTGACAAATAATTACACCTGGACAAACACTGAAACGTCCTCTTTGTAAATCTAAGGAGATATTAAGGATTGAAAAATGTGGAAGAATACGTACACAGTGAGGTGACTATCTGAAAAGGAATGCTGCAATGAAATGGAAATGAAAATGTAAAAAAACCTATGAAAAATAGACTTTCACTTTACAGGCCAGCACTAAGCAGCAGCTCTGCTGAAGCATAACCTATCATTTACAGCTTATCATGGGCATAGAAGCTACTGGTTACAGAAGAGCAACTCGAAGATATTTTCATATTCCGGTGTACAGTAACAAAAGCTAAAACACCCCATAACAGATCCCACTCAGTGTTAGTATTGCTAGAAAGCAGTTTGTTATTCTCTCTGCTAACCAAAAACCAGACATTGCAACAACTAAAACGCAGTGTTTGGTCTCACAGCAAACCAGCTACCACTCTGATCCTGCACATAAAATCTTCAGGCGAGACTGGGATTGGGAAAAAAACTATAAATCTGATCCACAAAGGGATGAGTTTATAGTAACAAAATATGTCCTGATACAAATGATTCATATCCTTCTGCAAGGCCTCAGCTTACTGAGAAACACTAACACCAACTCTGAATCTTTGAGAAGTAATTCAACCATTTTCTGAAAATCATTGTGTCTATTTTCCCAATCTGCTCAGTCTGAGCACCCACTGAGGTCACCTGATTGATTTTCCAGCACCATGCTCCCTTTTCCCCATTAAAGTCACAATGGTTGGTTGTTGAATAGGAGTTACTTCAATACGAAAATTAGGGAAAACACATCTCATGTTAAATTCTACACTGCACACACTCCAGAGAGCTGACAGGATTAATTCTGCCAGGTGCTCTGATTCCCTGGAGCATCGAGCTGTAAGTATGTAAAGAGCATGGAAGCAGGCACTGAGCCTGCTTTTTACAATGCATTGAGTTATGCATTGTAACACTGAGGTGAGCTCTTTAAACAGAGCTAGAATTTGAAGAGTATTTAAACAGAAAGCAGGCAAGAAGCAGCAGTTTTCCCAAAGATTCCCCAAAATTTTCTCTGCAAAAACCCAACTTCAGTGGTGTCCTCAAGTGAAATCTCCAGTCTAGAATCTGAAACTCTTTTCATTCCTTATCACCACTGTGAGTCCTGAAGTTTATTTTTAGGTACTTTGTCATATAAATATTCTGCAACAGAAAAAACTTCCATCTTTGCTGATTTCCTACTGTTCTGAAGAGGAGATAAAACAGATGGAACAAAACCTGGCAGACCTGTTAAAATGAGGCAGTGAGCTTTTAATGATTTTCCTTTTTATCTGACAGTTCAGGTCATCTCTCACTTCAGCAGAGAATGGAGAAAATGCTCTTCAGCTTTCTGCCCTCTCACTTGAGGGCAAACTCTTCCCAGCCATATTCAATAATCCCATTCTTCAAAATTCTTGCTTTCACATTAGAAGAAGGGCATAAGTACCCAGCACCTCTGGTAAAAGTTATTCTAAGTAATACAAAGCTGCCACATTATTACTTTCAATACAGATTATTACTTTTCATTCCCAATGGAATGACAAGTTTATAAGCAAATTATTTAGCCTTTAACAATATTTCTTGAAAACCCACACACTGGAGAAAACAGTTTATTAATCATAAACTCAAGGTCCAGTCAGATCCAAACAGACATCTGTCACAATCACAGTAATTTAAGAAAACTATGTAAGGATGAAGGAAAAGTTACTGCCTGGAAATCTCCCCAGCAGTTGTGTCTGATCTCAATACTGGCAACTAGGTGTTGGGAAGGATGAATTAGGGAAACCTTATAAATACGAGTGCCTAGCAAAAGACTTTGAGAATATGGAAAATATAAGCAAAATAGAAATTATAGCAATTTTTGACTGTGAGGCTGAAAGCAACTAAATGCCTGAAGGCCCCTTTGTTTAGATAATGTTAGATGCCGCAAATACCAAAAAGCAAACAGACATCCTCCCTAGGCATGGCAGGAAGGGTCCCAGATAAAAGTTAGAGATAAGAAAAGCAGTAAAACATGGTAATATAGTGATTCCTATAGGTTGCATGCAAATGTTAGAGAATTCGTATCTTGTATTAGATTGGTTAGTGGAAATTAGAATATTCAACATAGAAGAAGATTTATTGTATTGTAAACGGGAAAATCTCTCTCTTGCACTCTTCCTCTCTCTTGCGCTCTTCTTCTCTTGCAGTCTTCCTCTCTCTTGCACTCTTGTTCTTCCTCTCTTGTTCTCTTGCTCTTGCACTCTTGCTCATCCTCTTGCTCTATCCCTCTCTTTCCATCCTGCTCTGAGCTGCAGCTGCAGTTCCTAGCAGGGCCTCATATATACCCACGCCCTATGAAATAAACTGAAAACTTCAAGACCAGTATACAGAGAGCGCCTGAGTTGTCCCAAGCCGTCCTGCAGCGAATTCTTACAAGTAGGTATAAACCCCTCAGTGTAATCAGTAAATTTATGAATAACTCCATGCTGAAGACTGGATATGGCTGTTCTACCAGAAAGCAATGCTTCCCAAATCCTTCTTTGAACCAATGAGCACATAAAAGAATGAGGGAGTTAGTAAGATTACCAGCATTTTTATAAACCCTTCAACAAGATCCCTACCTAAAGGCTTTTTAAGGAACTGAGCTGCTATAGAACATCCCCTTATGCACACAAATAATTTATTAAAGGAGAGAAAGCAAAAGGTAGGAATAAACAGTTCTAACCCAGAGGGTGGCGAGGTCACTCACAGAACCCTGTAGAAAAACGTGCTACAAATATTCACAAACCTTAAAGAACACATAAAAATAGCACAGTAGCAAAGGCTGATGAGACAAAGCTGTTTGGAGCAGGGAACTGAAAAGTGACTACAAAGCTGCTATGCAGAACATGTTCTATAAAGAGAAAGGGACCGAGTGACAGAGGCCATTCAACTCTAGGTAAATATAAAATGCTTCACAGGAAGAACAGTCCTCAACTTGATGGCCACACATAGAGGTCTCTGATCAAAGATCACAGAACCCCAGAATGGTTTGGGTTGGAAAGGACCCTAAAGCTCATCCAATTCCACCCCCTGTCATGAGCATGGACACCTTCCACTATCCCAGCTTGCTCCAAGCCCCGTCCAACCTGACCTTGGACACTTCCAGAGATGCAAGGATGGGGCAGCCACAGCTTCTCTGGGCAACCTGTTCCAGAGCCTCACTGTCCTCACAGGGAAAGAATTTCTTCCCAATATCCCTTCTAAACCTGCTCTCTGGCAGTTTGAAGCCATTCCCCCTTGTCCTGCGACTCCAGGCCCTTTTCCAAAGTGCCTCTTCAGCTCTTTTGGAGCTCCTGTAGGCACTGGGAGGGGCTCCAAGGCCTCCCTGGAGCCTTCTCTTCTTGCATTTTAAAAAATGGGGATTATGTTTCCCCATCTTCACTCAGTGGAACTTCAAAGGATGCCTGTGACCTCAAATATGATGGACAATGTCTTAGCAACTTCATCTGCCAGTTCCCTCAGGACCCACAGATGCATCTCATCAGGTTCCGTGGCCTTTCAGGCTACTTGGATTGTCTCAAACCTGGTCTTCTCCTATACTGGGCAGTTTTTCATTCTCTCTGTCCCTGCCTTTGCCTTCTGTGGCCTTAGCAGTGATGTTGGAACACTTGCCAGTGAAAATAAGAGGCAAAAAAGTCATCGAGCATCTCAGCCTTGTCCATGTCCTGAGTTAAACAGGTTTGCCCTTTCCTTCCGGAGGGGGCCCACATTTTCTCTAATCTTAGTTTTATCACAGATGTACCCATAGAATATTTTCTTGTCACTCTTCACATCCGTGGCCAGATTTAATTCTATCAGGGCTTTGGTTTCTCAAACCTGATATCCCTGTCTGCTTGGACAATTTCTCTATAGTCCTACCGGACTACCTGCCCTTGCTTCCACCCTCTGTAGGCTTCCTTTTGCGTTTGAGTTTGTCCATGAGCACCTTGGTCATCCACACAGGCCTCCGGGCATTTTTCCCTGACTTTATCAAGGAGGCACCACTTCTGAGTTTCAAGATCCTTCAAGAAAAGAGAACTAACAGCTACAGCAACTTTCTCTACAGGAGCAGTAGAGACCTTGAGAGCAAGGAAAGATCTCAGATTTAGAAAACATGAATTCTTCACATTTCCTACAGTCCAAAGGAAACAAACCAGGAAGGTCTGAGATTTGTGCCCCTCTGAAGCTGCCTGCTGGACAGATAATTCCTCTAAGTTGCTTCCAGTTCAGATAGATTCACTCTTTTATTGTTCTTTATTAAACAAAATAGACTGAGATATGCCTTGATGAAGAAGAATTTTTCTTTTCAAAGAATGTTCCCAAATTCTTTCACCATCCTCACAGAACTTTAGATTCTTTCCAATGTAGAATAGTTGTATTTAATTCTGGATGCTGTAACTAAAAGCAGCTGCAGCAGCTGCAAAACACTGAGTTGCTCTAGTCAAACTGTACCTCCACAAGGTTCATCCATCTCCGCATTCTTTACACCTCATTATTTACCATCCCCTTTTTCTCTGTGTCACCAAGATGTCTTCATGAGAAAGGATTTTACAGTTTCTTTCAGGTGACTTACCAGAGTACATGGAATGAACAAGGGATATTCATAATACTTTGACTGAAATCCATTTATTCTGTGCTTGTTTAGGAACCTGCTGGCCAGTTTTTAACTCCTTGATGTGTATCTTGTTCATGCTCTAACTTGTCCAGTATTTATACCTTCTTAGCATGGCAGGCTACAGAAGCTACAGAATTTCAATCAGAACACCTTCCCCCATGAAACCTGTACTTCCAGGTTTTTGTGTTAGTTTGTCATGATCTATTTTCAGTAAACTCTTAGGCCTTCATTATAACATACTTCTCACATTTAATTCTTGAAAAACTGAATTATTCCATCATTTTTCACCTAACTGATATCAAAGTGGCAAGCCCACAATTACCTGCATTGTTATTCTTTTTCTAGACTGGCACAGGAATTGTTTCCTGTAGCCCTCTAAAGCCCTCCAAGATTAGGGAGAAATCACTACCATTGATTGGTTCATAGTTCTCTCTGTTCCCTAATTTTGTACTTTTTTAAAATGTGAATTACTCACAATACTGAATTCCAGTACCTAAGCAGCTATATTTAACAGTCATCCAAATTATTATTTGAATAGGAGTTTGTATCACCACAGAATTTATCTGGAGAACAGGAGTATGTATCATTGTACCCCAAAGGCTGAATACTTTCTTCTGCTTGCTATGACAACTCCATCATTTCTAGTAATCAGCAGGAGGTAGAAACAGCAACAAGGAAGAGGAAGGAAAAGGGAAATGGCTTTGTCTAAGGCAATTATTCATTCTACATGAACAGAATGAATTCTACATTATATAATATTCTACAGAACATTATACATGAATTTCATTAATTTTAGAAAAAAAAAAGTGAAACAAAAACTGTCTGCCAAAACCACAGCAAAATCTACAACTGCCAGGCAGAAAAGTACCATTTCACCTTCTGGATCTCTCTCAAACAACAGAAGTCTGTCTGTACAAGATGAACAAATCTATTGATTTAGTATCTCAGCTTTCCCATGTGCAAACTGGAAAACTTAAAGAGTGTTTTTCATCAGAGGTGATCTGGCAGCTCTGAGTGAAAAGCTCTGCTCACACACTGCTTGTGGAATGGTCAGCAAACTTATTCTCCAGGTAATTATCTACAGACATTCTTGTTTAACCTCACAGCAGAGCTTGCTCTGAGGGTTTGTTTCTCTCCCTCTGCAAATCTCTCCACCTCAGAGCAAAAAAGGTTCTCCTACACCACTCCCTCTGAAGAGGAGCTCTCACCTCAGCAAGGCCAGTTTGAGCCTCTTCTCACCTGCACCTTAGGAGGTACCAAATGCTAGGTTGTAAAAGGTAACGAAGAAACACCAAGTCTCCACATGTAATCTAAACAAAGCTTTAAAATCTTATTAACAACTTGGAGCAGAACAGGGTTATCAGGGCAAAAGAAAGTCACAAAAAATATGGAACATGCTTTAAAATTCAGAGTACTGACTGTACCTTACAGATTTTGTAGAGAGATTCCTGACCATCTCCTTCTGTATCCTTAAAATAGTCATGTGCTGGATATGTACGATGGATATCTCGTTTGATGACACTCTCTTGAGCAGAATCCTGCAAAAAAAAGAGAAAAATCCTGACATGTTAACCTATTAACAGTATAATTAAACATAACATAATAGAAAATTCAATGTGTACTCAACATTGATACACTGGATAACTGCTTTACTGACTTCTCCAAAAATGCTGATAAGAAACTAAAAATCCTTTGCAGTCTCTTATGTAGTTATAGTTTAATAAGTTTAATAATAAGTTTAGTAAGAGCAACACAGCATGTTTTCCATCCTGCAGGCTTAAGGTTCAGCTTTAGAACTCTGAGGAAACTACCAGTTGTTTAATTGTTGGTGTGTTTTTACCACAGATCATATACTTACTGCATTGCTCTGGAAGTAAAAAAACAAAAACAAAAAAATTAGGCTGTCGCTGTCTTGCAAGCTTAAAGCTACTAATTTGAAATGTTGTATGTATGAACCTACTATAAAAAGTGTTAATTAAGATGGAAATCACTGCCAACAGACCTAACGAACACCACTGTGTAGATAAGGAAGTTGAAATAAAATGTCAGAGCTGGAACTACAACAGTTAATTGTCTTCAGGTTCCAGTGAGCTCTACCTTTAGGTTGGCAAATATCAATTGGCGCTTTTCTCCATTACTTTGGTAATCCTAAAGGAAAAACCAACAAAACCTCCTGTAACTTGGAATATAAATCCCTTACAAATAACTTCTATATTGAAAACAGGGTATTTCTGTTACAGAAAAGCTTCTAAACTCACAGATTTTGTCTTGTTAACCAGGATTCTCCATTAAAAAGCTTATTTACGCTTGCTGGAGTCAACAACTAGGCAATCTCCTGAATTTCAGTGGTTTTCTAACTCCATAAAGTCTCTACAGTGAGCCTGTGCCACACAGTAATGCAGCTTCCTGGTAGGCCTAGCTGGAAGTTACAGCAATTCACAACTCCAGTTCCCTTCTGGATCCATCTGTAGCCAATACACTCCAAGGAATCACTCCAGGACAGATGTGCCTGCCCCAGAGATGACAGCCCACCGCTGCATTTCTCCATTCCCTTCAATGACAGCTAAGGAAATGGATGCAAGAAGCTTAAACATCACTTTGTGTTGTCTCCCTAAAGTTGATGGCTTCTCTGAATCTTGGCGATCATTAATTTATCCCATTACAATATTCTAATGTTCAGTGATCTCAACTGTGGCTTTCCCTTTGTCTGACTTTAATACCTCTAGTACCAGAAAGCAGCATGATCTGTATTTTGTGAAGTCACAGAATCCCAGAATGGCTTGGGTTGGAAAGGACCCTAAAGCTCATCCAATTCCACCCCCTGTCATGAGCATGGACACCTTCCACTATCCCAGCTTGCTCCAAGCCCCGTCCAACCTGACCTTGGACACTTCCAGAGATGCAGGGATGGAGCAGTCACAGCTTCTCTGGGCAACCTGTTCCAGGGCCTCCCTGTCCTCACAGGGAAAGATTTTCTTCCCAATTTCCCATCTAACCCTGCCCTCTGGCAGTGGGAAGCTATTCTCTGTGTATCAGTCCAGACCCTTTTCCAAAGTCCCCCTGCAGCTCTTTTGGAGCCCCTGTAGGCACTGGGAGGGGGGTCTAAGGTCTCCCTTGATCCTTCTCTTCTCCAGGCTGAACACCCCTGGGTCTCTCATCCATCCTCTCCTCATAGGAGAGGTGTTCCAGCCCTCTAAAATGCCAAGCACATTTTTATATGCTATGAAAAGTTACAAAGAAAGGTGATGTTTTTATTATGCCAACTGGTACCGCTGAAGAAAATAAACACATTTTGATGCTTTTGCTGTGTTATCATGATTATTCTCAGGACATCTAAGCACCGTGCAACCATCAGCAACCAAAACTAACCACACTATCTGAATCACAAGCAAAAAAACACAGATTAATGACAAAAAATTTATAACAAGCAGTTACCTAATCAGACTTCTTTAATGATTATTTTCATTTATATGGCTTCCAAATACCAGAGAGGCTGGATAACTGCAATCCGCCTCCCAGATCTATCTGACCATTCAGTTAAATTCTGAGAAAATGCCCGAAACAGCAATTAAGATCTACCAGCAAAGTTACAGGATCTATTATAGAAATCTGTTACATGCATTTTTCAGCATGAACTTGAGAAGAACCAGGGAAAGTTTCAGGAAGACCACCACATCCAGCACACACAAGGTTTTCCAGTCAAGCTGAGACATTGTGCCTGACTGTCTCGTACTTCTCTTGTCTTGACTGGGGAAGGTGATGTGTAACTGAGTACACAGAAGTTGACAAGGAGAACACCTAAGGTAGGGCCAAAAATATTTGTGTAAAGGCCCAAATGCACATGAACTTTTACTGAATTAAAAGGAGCCTGAAGCAGTCTTCATTCAGCCTTATTAACAAAAGATTTAAAAATCTAGAGGAAAATAATTAAATGGGCCCAAAATAAGATTTACATGCAAAGGGCCCAAAAATAAGATTTACATGCAGAGACTGGAGAACTAACTCCTTCTCAAAAGACAATCTCTCTTTGAAATACGATAAACTTATAAAGGAAGAAAAGCAAGTAATTAGTCTAGAGAGAAGATCAGTGTAAAACTACTTTTTAAAATACATCAAAAATACTTAAGTTTCTATTAAAACTTAAGTTTTCTTAAGTTTTTTCCAGGTAGAGTTTGTAGATAGCACTGTTCTCAAGTACCAAAGCGCATGAGTTTACAGACACCTTCATTTAGGTTTTCAGACAATTTTTATTCTTCTGAAAATTATGATTAGTTAGTTTATTAGTTAGGAAAAAAAGGTGAGATGGCTATCAAGGCATTCAGGGTTCTAATGCTCTTACTTCTCAAATTCATCTCAGTGCTGCCAACTCAGAGAAAATATTCTACCAAGGAAAATAATTATCTTCATATGTCAATGCTATAACAGCACCATGCTACTGAACAAGCTCTGCCTCAAGTTGTCTTTCTTCTAAAACAGCTGAATTTCTGCAATGGAGCAGAATACTGGAATGCTGACTCCTTGACACTCCTGCCATTTCCAGCTATCAAGAAGCTGCTGAATACAGGCAGTTGATGCGAGAAGGCAGATCAACACAGGAATAAAACAAAGAGAACAGAAAACTCTTTATGTTGAATAAATCTTAAAATTAGGGGTACATAAGCAGTCACAATAAAGAAATACAGGGCAATCTTTATGCATGCACTTCAGGAGTTGTTTTTTAATTAAGAACATCTCACACACACTCCAAAAACAACCTCTACTCATTTGACACAAGTGGAGCCACTCTCGTGATGAATTACAATTAGGGAGCAGAAGAGATTCCTGGAGGCAGAGCCTTGTTTATTTTGTTCCAAGAAATGGAGAATAAGCATTGTATCAGCCAGAAGAACTTATAAAGAAAGAAAAATCTCTTGGGGCGTAACATCTCAATGCTGTGTTGAGACTCAATACTTGCCCCACTTTTGCCCGAAATCACTTTCATGAAAACAGGTACATCCTTAATGAAAAAAAAATGCCAAAAGCGCTCGGCTGAGTTTTCCTTACTGTACTGCCTGCATTACAACTTCTGACTCAATATGGAGAGATGCAGAATTTCAGTTGCAATTGAAGGAATTCAAGAGTTTAATGTGACTACTGAATAAATAATAAATCCGATAACAGGTGCCTCAAACCTGGCATTCAAACTGAGCACTTCTGACCTCAATCTCCTTGTGCTCCATTTCCCTGGTTAATAATAAATCCCCATTTCAGTGATTATGAAAATCAATTAACATCTGAAGCACTGAAATACTGTAGTGATGAGTCCTGCAGAATGCCAGATAGGAGAATAATAACTCCAGCCTCAAATCCTGATCTGAATGCTGCCTAGTAAGACACAGGATTACACAAACCAAAAACAGTAAGGGGAAAGAAAAAGAAAAATAAAGCAGCTCATTATATATGCACTATTCCTTGAGTACACAACCAGGCAGAGATCCCAGGAAGAAAACAACTCAAAATAAAAGAACTACGTGGGATCAAGAATATATCATTATGTTTATGAGTAGGCAATTTTCTTGCTGTACTTCACTTTCAAAAGCTTATCTCTAACTTTAAACTCATTCAAGTTGGGTTTTACCACATGTTTACACACAGAAATATGATTTGCATTTTCTACTGGAAGGTATCACTACCCACGGCAGGGGGTTGGAATGAGATGAGAGTTAAGGTCCCATCCAACCAAAACCAGTCTGGGATTCTCTGTGCTGGAGACTCAGTTCAAGTTCATCTGCTTGGCCCATTTAAAAGGTCTGCATCTCTGGTCAAGCTGAAAGAGCTGATTTTGCAGCACATTGTCCTGCCTGTACTTCATCTCCTCACCAGCTAAAATAAGCTAGATCCAGAGTACCAAGGAAAGTAAAAAAAGGGAAAAAAAAATCAACGGGCTTTCAACAACTAAAATTACCAAGCCCGGGAAATCTGGTGTGTCATGCTTCTTAAGGTTTAGATACTGAAACTTTTCTATGTGTTGTATGGAAAGTAAAAATTCCTAGGCCAACACAGACATTCACCACTTGTTTAGCCAGGATGTGAAACACAGCTTCTGCTGATATCTGGAGTCAGAGGTAGCCTCAATAAACCATCTCCTAACCCTGAAAAGCCATAAATTTAAACACTGACTTGCCAGCTGCATGTTACTGACATTCAGTAGCCAAGTGTTTGCTGAAGGAACAGATTTTTGGCATATTTTTTACTTTGTTCCTTAAAGCTCTCTATTGTTCTGTGCACTTCCCCACACATGTGCATGGGAATATGAATAATAACTTTAAGCCCTCTAAAACACAATCACAAACAGGCAAGAAATACAGAATACCCAAAAGTTATGAGGTCAATCAACTTGGGTTTGAAATGATCTGCAAAACCAGCACATAGCTCTGTTCTTTGTTATGACTGATGCCCTACCAAATTCCTGTTTTCAGTGAAATCTGACAGCACATTGTGCCAAGACACACACATCATCAATCCCTTTCCTCTCTTCATTTTACATACATATTTTAACCCTCCAAGTAGAATCTGTGATCCAAGAAAATCCCAGGTTCCCTACTAATCAATATTTGGAAAAAAAAAAATCAATAGCTCTTTCTTTTAAAGACATTGAGGAAAAGATGTCTGGATTATGTTCAGTTCTTCTGTAGTATTTTTGTAACACGTACCTTGTTGTTCAGCTCCTGTCTATAAATAGATTTTCTTTCAATCAGCATCAGCTTCTATTCAACTGAGAGCATCTAACACTCAGAAAGTACTAATTAAAAGGGAAACAGAAACTGAGAAAAAACAGAGGATATTCTTTAGAGTACCTTAAAAAAAAACAAAAACAGTTACATATCAATATACTGAAAGTCAACATAGTATTTAGGCTAATTCAGTAAATACCCTGGTCAGCTGAAATTTGCAAATTCTGGCTCACTATCTGCTGTATTTATTGCTCTTTGGACAAAACTGCCTTCCTCAAGCAGGAGGAACAGAAAGCTTCCTGGTCACAGGGCCAGATCAACAGTTTGTATCTGAGCATCCCTGGCAGGTCACACCTGGAGCGAAATTTAGTATCAAAGTCTCTCTTCTCTCATCATGTGGATTACTAATATAGCTCTGCCCAAAGGAAGTAAACATCTTTTATCAAATTATGTCCCATACTTCTCAAGCTGTGTTTGAGCAGGTAGTGGCCAAATTTTGAGAATTCCCAAGACAGGATCCTCAGAAACGATCTATATGTCTTTTAGGCCAGGCATGCAAATTTACCTATAATTTCTAAATAGACAGTTCTCTAATTGTTTAAAAGCTAGCGGGATGGGACTCTGCTGCTTTTACATGCATTACTAGTGGGGCTGCACTGGCCAGAAGCTCGTTAGGAACTGTTCTATCACCCACATAACTGCCAAGGAAATGGGAAACGATGCTGTCTTGGTTTGAAAGACAGGTATCTGCCAAAAGGGACAAGGGCGTCTTTTTTTGAAAGGAGCGTATAAACGCCCCCCCCCTTTCCCTTTTTCCCCTTCACTTTACTATGATTTTCGGAATTAAAGAGCTCTCAGGTGAAGATATGGGGGTAGGAATAACAGTTCTTTACTGATATATAGATATATATATATAACAAGAGAAACAAAACATAACAATAACTGCGAGATCAACAGCAACAGAGCAGAAAACTCAGTAAACAGTTCTGGTTGTGGACACCTTTCCTCTGTGGTGCGATTACTGGTCTGAGGCTGCCTGCCAGCTCTCGGTGATCCCACGTGGCTGGAGGGGCGCTGCGGGGAATGGCGTCTGTGTCCCAAAATGGGAAAGGGCAGAGGGGAGAAGCTGCTCACAGGTCCCAGGGCAAGGTCAGTCCTGATGCTCCAAAAGGATGTGCTGAAGGTAGGAGATGCAGGAGAGTGTCTGACCAGGGAGGTTTCAGGATCCCACAGCCAGGGAAGGCAGCTCCCACGTCAGCGTGGCAGAGCGGAGTTTCTAGCGACCGTCCTGCTCCAAGCCAGACGAGCGAGAGCGAGCCAGAGCGCAAGTCCCTTATCCCAACTCTTCTTTTCTGGTGTTGCCCCTCTCCTCCCCCTTCCAGAGAAAACTGTTAACTGAGCTTATGGGTGTAGACCCAAATACTTAGCATAAGAGTGGGAAAAATTCCACAGAAAGAAAAAGGGAAAATTCAACCCCCAACAGATGCTCACTTTGGAAGACTGTCAAAGTATTTAACAGAATCACAGACGACCATTAAGATTGGAAGAGACCTTTAAGAAAGATCGAGTCCAACTGACAACCCAGCATCACTGTGCTCACCACTAAATCATGTCCTCAAGTGCCACATCCACACATTACTTGAACGCTTTCAAGGATGGTGACTCCATCACTGCCCAGGGCAGTCGGTTCCAATGCCTAATCATCCCTTCAGTGAAAAAAAAATTCCTAATATCTAATCTAAACCTGCCCTGGCCCAACTTGAAGCCATTTCCTCTCATTCTGGCAGATAGTTTCTCTCAACACTTAAATCAATTTTAAAACTACTTGGGAGTAGGATGATGATGACATATTGACCACCTGTCCAGCATAAGGTTTTTTAGCCCTCTCAGAAGCTGCTGCTGATAGTTTTTAGCTATAAGATGCTGGACAAGGTAGACATGGGTGATGGAGAATGACAATTCCACAGTTCTTAAAGATTGTAGAAGGAAAAGGAGGTCTGAGAATAATACTAATACCTATGCCAATACTATTTTGTAGGTAGTTTTAAAAAAGAAAGTGATGTGTTGTGACAACTGTCTTGAGAAGGAGAAGGAACTGTTGGAGCAAGTACAGAGGATGCCATGAAATTGATATGAGGACCAGGGCTTCTGCCCTATGGAGAAAGGCTAAGAAAGTTGTGGCTGTTCAGCCTGGCAAAGGGAAGGTTGTGTGAGACCTCACAGCATGTTCCAGTATCTGAAGGGGCTACAAGGAAGCTGGAGAGGGACTCTGCAGCAGAAACTGAAGTGGCAGGACAAGGGGTAATGGCTTCACACTAACACAGGGCAGGATTAGATGGAATACTGGGAAGAAATTCTTCCCTGTGAGGGTGGGGAGGCCCTGGCACGGGTTGCCCAGAGAAGCTGTGTTTGCACCATCCCTGGAAGTGTCCAAGACCAGGTTGGAGCAGCCTGGTCTAGTGGAAGGTGTCCCTGCCCATAGCAGGGGGGTGGAATGAGATGGTCTTTAAGGTCTCTTCCAACCCAAACCATTCTGGGATTCTATATTGTAGCAGTCACAGAGGTAAGAAACAGCTCAGCCCTTAGCAGGGTTGAGGCATCAATCAGCAACAGAGGAGATGAAATTTTTCTCTAAAAAAATCACAACAAAATTAGATCAGACATAAAAAAATTCTGCATAAACTGTTGTTCTGAGAAATAAAAGATATCCATGATCTTTGCTACCTTTGTTTTCCTTCTCTCTCTCCTCTCCACACACTCTCTCTCTTATGCCACAATACATAATTTATTCTCCTTACTCTGCCATATCCTCTCTAAACGTTGACAGAAGAAAAACACTATTTGTGCTACTGGGCAAGAGGTCAACTTCTGAATGTACCAGGCTTGATATTTTACTACTGGCACGCAATGTGATGAATTCAGAGTTACTCCTAAGGACTCAGCTTGGAAGCTCCCTGATTTCCCACAAGAGCTGGGGTGCTCTGTACACCACCTGATGAGGTTTGGGTATGTTTTTTCTCCACATGATGCACATCTGTTTGTAGATCCCACAGTATTTCCATTTCTAATTTACAATGTTAGGGGCTTTATTTGGGTTATGTGATCTTTAGCAGATATGATATCAAGTATTATTTTGTTAAATGCCAGAGACAATTGTTTAAGCATTGGATTTTGTCTGAGATTTGATCTGGTTTTTAATGGCTAGCACTCCACAAGGTTGGCTCTCTGGAGAACATGAGGACAGATTAGCCCAGGTAAATGCCACATTACCCAGTTTATTCATGATCATTTATCCTTCTTCTCTGGTATGTGTATAGGCACTAGCTTACAAACAGTTTGTAAAACTGACAAACAACAAAAAGGTAACCAACAGATTCATCCACGTAGTTTTGTCTAAGTTCCTTCTGGTTTGCTGATTTTTAGATTAGGTTTCTGATTATGTCTCCTCTGGTAAAGTAACAAATTGTGGGAAAATAGCTTGCAAGGATAGTGCAGAAGGTAATTTTCCTCAATGAATTGCAGCTATACTGATTGCCAAGAAGTGGAGACAGCCTTGCCTGTCCAATAAGGATGGGTGTTATAGAAGAGTGGGTTAGCTGGTCGAGAGTAAGTTACAGCTGGAGCTTGAGACCCAGAGTCTGCTGCAGTTTGAGATAGAGTCTGCTGGCTGTGCTATGAAGAGGAAGGGATATGTGGTTATGCAAGGGACAGACAGGGTTAGGCAGCCGGGTAAAGGGCAGGTTGGGTTTAGCCAGTCATAAAGAAGGAAACTTGCAGAGAGAAGGAGGGAAGGAGTCAGTGCTGTGTGGAGCTGCCTGTGAGGAAAGGAGTCGGTGCTGTGTGGAGCTGCTTAAGAGAAGTCCACAGAGAAAAGGCATGAAAAGTTTTTAATAAGGGACTGGTGATGGTGCCAGTTGTGTCCATCTCAATATAATTACTACAGCAAATGTATTTGTAAAGATCGGAAAAATTGCTCTTGTAATCAATCTGCAATTTGACATTCGAGTATTTCTGACTCTACCACCAACACAGAGTAATCTCCAGAAACAAGTGGAAAGGTTAAGGCCTGTTTCTAACAAGCAATACTTAACTGCCCCAGTATCAGATGGTTGTGGAAAATTCACATGAAACTTCACAGGAAATGGAAAAAGTGGCGTATTTGAATCCTCAACTGCTACCTATCTACCCCAATTGATGGAGCTTCAAAACTTACTATGATTTTTCACAAGTGCGTAGAAGTTTTCAATGCAAGAAGTATAAAAAGCCAAAAATATAATAACTCTTTAAAAATCCAAATCTTTAAGAAGAAAACCCTGGCTCTTAGAAGGTAAGTTCCTATAGCATTACTGACCAAGCAGATGTCTGTTTAGTCAGGATTTCTTTCAACACATTTTTACAAATTCTGAAATTAGGCCCACTTTTGCCATCAAAAGATAACATGACTAATGTAATCAGTTCATGTCTCGTTTTCCATTGTTCCTTTACTTGTCCTTTACAAGCTGAGTCTAAGAAAGAATTCCAATAAAACTCACAGCTACACCCTGCTAGCACACCCTAACCTTTGGCATCTGGTATTGCTTGCTGCTAGCAAAATGTTAATAAAAGGAGAAAATGCTGCAAGTTTATCCAATTCAGTGATATTGATTTTAACAAGGAGGAAATGCCTTGCAGCAGTATGCAGATAAAGAATTGCCAATATTGCCAATATATTATCTTTTAAAAGCTTCTTAAGCTTGTGGTCGTTGAAGTACACAGACTGTTTCTTCAAAAAGGAAACTCCTGTCCCACATTTTCTTAAACAACTGAGTTCTTCCAATAAGCCAGGCAGAAACACTTAAGCAAGACCCAGGGCAAGCTGTAATGTTTACATACCAACTCAGCTACATCCTAGACCCCCCTCCCTGACAACAGCTCTGGAATCCAGCAATCATTTGATATCCTGGACACCTCACTTTAACACCTGCTGTGACAACATCACCTTCAGATTTTCTTTGCCGCAAAAGGAACTTCATTATTTGGAAGGACACAGTTTTTTCAACTATTCATCTTCCAGGACTATTAAGATGCCATTATAGAGCAATCTTCTCAATTCTCTTTATAAGAAATGAAAAGCTGATGGGTTTGTTGACTTCAGAGCCCTTTGCATCACTCAACATTGAGTGGCATCAGCCCACCAGACCAAAGACTCTGGCTCTTTGGAAGCACAAAAGATCATAATCACTTTTTGGCAAGATCCGTAAGTCTTTATTCCAGACTGAGGAAACAGTGCATGGCAGAAGATAAAGGCCAGCCAGACAGTTAGGGAAAAGAAGAAAAATATAAGCACGTGGGTTTTGTGCCTGTCTCAGTCAGAATGTGGAAGTAATTATGAAGATGCCATTAACACTGTATTAAAAGGAAAAGTTAGATAAGGCCAGCTATCAGTGCCCATGACACTTTATTCTATTTTATTCCTGTTTTTTACGCAAATTTACTTTAAAAAGTCCAATTCACCTACAATTTCTAGCTGAATCCTTCACAGAGTATGAGACACTGAAGACAGTTGCTGAATCTGCATGCATTTAGGTGTCTGCTGAGCAACCAGCGCTGCTGCAGCAGGTGGTGCGTACTAAGAGTGTATCTTTGCAGTTCACTGCACAATGAAGCATGGGCATAACCAATTTAGAGACACTGATACAAGGAGACTACAGATCACCCTTGACCCTTCCCTCAAGTCTTCTAGTTTCAAGGAGAGGGAATGCAGCACACAGGGATACTACATATAGATGAAAGTAGGTTTAGGCAGATGCTGCTTAGGCTTACAGTGAGTTGTCAGAATATCAGAGCTTATTGTTAGAAGTCTTTAATACATCTTTAGATGAACTAATGAAGAAGAATACTGGAAAGACAAGAATCACAAATATTTGACTGGGAAAGGACCTCTGGAGGTCATCTGGTCCAACCTGCCTGGCAGGGCAGTGCTTGTTGCCTTGGACCATGTCCAAGCAGCTTTTGAACATCTCTAATGGTGAAGACTTCACAATCCCCCTGGGCAACCTATCTCTGCTCACCCCCACAGTAAAGGAGTTTCTCTGTATGTTCTGATGGGGCCTCCTATGCGCCCAGTGCCCTGTGCCTCTCGCTGGGCACCACTGAGGAGAGCCTGGCTCTGGCTTCTTTATAACCTTCCTCCAGGTATTTACATACATTGATAAGAACCTCTCAAGCCTTTTCTGCTCCAAGCTGAACAGTCCCAGCTTTCCTCATTGCAGAGATGTTCCAGTACCTTCACCTCATCACTGGCCCTTGCTAAATTCCTTGAGTTTCTCAGGATGCTACAAATTTCCATGCCCACCAGTTCATTCTGTGCCTCGAACTCCCAGGCAAACCAGGACATTCAGGCTATAGAGGTTTCTGGATCCAGCTTCCCCAAGTTCCCAAAACCCACCTATTCCTAGCAGAGAGAACAGCACCACATAGGACAAAGGAAGGGCAATGCTGGAGACCTCTGCATATAACTGGGACCGGTGGGGCAATGTATGAATCACCACAAGAAACTCTGTTTTTTGCTTTTTTTATATTGATCCAGTTTATTCCCGTTATTGGAAAACTGGAATTCACTTTTGATTGCCTCCTCAGATTCAGATCAATACAGCACTGACATCAGACAGTATTTATCTGGTCACGTATGGGTCATAACCATGAAGACCTGACAGCGAAAGGACAGCACAGTACACAGAAATAATCCAAATTTAAATTTTAAATGTTACCAGTCTTCTATATACTGCTTTTTAGTGTATTTGATCATTTCTCAAGCACTTCATACAGGCAGTGTATAGGAAAAATTAGATTTTAGGGATATGCAGCAGTTCTGTCTGCTTGTCAGAAGTCAAGGAACCCTATGTCCATCTCTTTTTTAATGATTAAATTTAGTTATTCCAACTATTCTGACTATAATGGGGAAGTTATCGTGATCTACACATAATCCTGTTACTTCACAATAATCTCTTACCTATTCCCTTGATTGTCAAAATAAGACATGAACAAAATCTCTGTTGATGTCTATGTAAACTCTCTCAACAACAAAAAAAAAAGTGTGTTTGTTTAAATATGCTAATTCAAAGTGAACCAACACTATCTCCTTGGCATCTCTGACACTTCTGACAATTAGCAATACAAAAGGGAAAATCAATGCTTTCCCATCCCATGGGAAACCATGGAAAAACCATGAAACACATAAAACCAACTGCTTTCATCATCAAAAGATGCAATTAACTCATTTCAGTACAAACCCTCCCAGGCAAGGAAGAGTAAAGCAAAGTTGTAACAATAAAATGAAAACAAACCACAAAGAAACACCAATCCTTTCATGTAAAAGGTATTTCTGAAAAAATACAAGATAGCGCTTGTTTTTAATCTACAGAAGCACCTTCCATGCATTTGCAGTCGTAACATGGTTCATTTATGTAACTCGGGATTTTAAAGGCTACATTAAAAGCCAGCAACCATGGACCTTTTAAGTAAAGCTAAATTTACTTCTTGAGTCTACCACCCAAGAAAAGCCCCACAGCTGGATTGAAGTGTATTTTCCTACTATACTTTTCAAGAGTCACCATCAATTAAATGCAATTTTATGATTTGGGGGTTTTGTTTACGGTATTTCTAGGTCATTACGTTTAGCAGAAAGAATATCCCTTCCTCATTTGTTAAATAAGGTTGTACCCACCACCAGTTAAATCTCATGCACCAGGCTGTGCTGCAAAGTCTTCCAAAACTCACATGGAAAAAAACTCTAGGAAATTAAACTGACTTAGCAACTTCCATGTCACCGTATCTTTTCACCTCCAGGAACATCCAAGATGTTATTGGCAGAAGGCAGAAGTAGTAACAAAAAGGGCATCCTGTTTTCAGGAATGACAGGCAACTGGAAAGGCACAAAGGGGATCTTCTATATCGCTCAGCAGGGCTGGCTAGAAAGAAACTTGAACCTCCTGAGGCCTTCTCCAAACTGCCAACATAAATGACTCTTCATAAATCAAGAAAGATCAAGGTAAGCTACAGAGACAAGGTTACAGTGAGAGTTGTTGATTCCTGAAACCTTGATTGCCTTTTTCCACCTCCTTTTTTTTCCCCTTCTGGATTTCTAGACAAAATACTTCTTATGAAATTTTGTTACTGTATGCTATGTATATTTGCCTGAAGTGAAGGAGAGGCTCCAATATATGCTTAAATCACCTCAAATGCTTCACAAATGTGATTATGGTCAACAGCAAAGGGGAAAAACGTTCTGTTGAACTCTCACTGTGCTGAGGAGTCAGTGGGCAATGAGCACCAAGCAGGGACTAAAACACAGGACAGAGAAATCTAAGGTGAGAGAGAGGGAAACAGAATTAAAAAGAAAGGGATAGAAATGAAGACAAGAAGAGGTGGTGAAATGGAGAGGGCCAAGAAGAAATAAAACAATATAAAGTATGAGAGATAAAGGAAGTACCAGATATAGTTCCCATTGATTCACAAACAGAATAAATCAAGCATCTTCATTTAAATCCATGAAAATCAGTTTTGGTTTTACACTATGCAAGCTATGGAGCTTTATAAAATATAGTTACAGCTAGAGAGGTAAAAAGGCTTTTACTTATTGGGTATTACATATATTAGACTATTAAAGCAATCCTACTGGTTCAAGAATTCTTCAAATCCTACAATATGCAGCTGATGGAGATCAAAACATAAACTTCTTAAAGTTGCTTAGCTTTGTACTTAAATAAGTAGATATTGACTTCTTTGGACACTGCTGCTTATTTCCTGTAATTAATTATCACAGCTGAAAAGAACTATTGAAGAAAGTCTTGTGTGCACTGCAATATTCTCTGATCTGGACACCTACAGTTATTCCTGAAAGGAATACAGATAACCAACACTGGGTCATGTTTCCATCACTCTTTCCAACAAGCTTTGCTATATTTGCATTACACTTCTCCATTGTGTCTCTTAACTGACTCTTTAAGATCTCACTTGGTTCCAACACGTAATTCCTTATCTGTGTGAACTTCACTTCCTCACACTTCCCTTATAGGGCTTTAATGGATTATTTGCCACTTGTACTACCATGGACAACTGCTACCTTACAAAGTGAAGGAAATATTAATTGGCAGAACAATTTTAAAATTGTATAAATGTATACTAGGGAAAATTACAAATAAAGATAGCTTTCTACTACCTCTGAATCCACATTTCCGTAACATCACATTCATTTATACATCCATTTCCATCCATTTATACGTAACAACCACATTTCCATGTAAGCAGTATTTGTGAGTCACATGCAGTTTATATTTTTTGCATTCTCAGAGGCAGTTCTTTCTGGAAAAGTGAGTAGCCTTTTAGTATCTCTGCACTTACAGACTAACAGACTACATTACTTTGGGCCATTTGACTTATAAAAATGAGGTCCACACAAGGTTTAGAACATTAAATACGAAAAGTTCAACTGAGAACATAAAAAGCAGTTTATTGTATTCTCTTTTATCATTTAGTACTGATTTAAAACTGAATGCCCTACACTGTGGTCAATCAGTAGCACGATACCCCTTGTAGAGCAAGGTCCCAACTAGAGCCTGGGGATTAGGACTCAGAGTTGATGATCCTTGTGAGTCCCTTCCAAATCAGGTTATTCTAGGATAGGTTTGTAAGTGTGTGTACATCACCATTTTCAAGAAGCACATAGAATGGCCAAAGGATTAAGTAAGTCTTGAAGAACATCACATGATACTCAAATACATTCTGTTCCCAACGGCAAAGTAAGGAGAAAACTACTTTACAAAAATTATTGTTATTGCTGACATATGCAAGCAAGTAAATTAAAAAAAAAAAAAAAAAAAAAAAAACAACAAGGAAGAGAGCTGACACTCTTTCCTTAAAATATGATGTGCATCTAAACTAAGATACAAAAAACCCTATGTACCAAATCTGTGAAACTGGGACTCTCCTGTCATAGACTGTGGCAGAGTGGCCAAACCTCATCTTGTAAATGCCTTCACTTCAGTTTATGAGAAAAAACCTGCAAAGGAGCTCAGATCAGTGGAGGGAGAAGACTCTCTTCACTCAAGGGGTCTCATATTTAATACTGGCTGCATGTGCTGCTGGCAGTTGCTGAAACTTTAGTTCATGTGTAAGAAAGAGTTAAAAAAAAAAGACTTCAAAACCCACAAAAATTGTATTAAGTCTTCATATGGACTGCAACACAGCTATCCCACTACATCACTGTGATAAAACCTGATCTTTGGAGCAGAAGGATGATAAAGCTCCAGAACCCATTGTGATTGGCATCTCCTTTTGCTGCCTTACACAGGATGTATCCAATGCTTTTCAGGGTATAAAGAGCATTTGAACAACACCTGTGGTAACATACCTTAACTTTTGGTCAGCCCTGAAGTATTTAGTCGAACTGGATGATTGTTGTAGGTCCCTTCCAACCAAACCACTTTATTTCATTTTATTCTAAAACTTCAAAGACACAATGCACTTCCACTCCTCTCATCTTCCAATTCCTGCGTGATACCATCAGTAGAGGACAGAGGCTTCCAAATCATAGCAAACTCCGAGGGCACACAGCTCATACAAGCACAGAGCACAGCCAGACGGACATTTCTACCAACTTAGTGGGTCTCAAACAGACTCCTGCTTAGGAAAAATTAGACAAAATGAGCACGTTTCTTTTTTTGATATTCTAATTACTACAGGAGAGCATTATGGTAAAGATCTTTAATGTGCATTTTGGCATTGTAAACTTTCCCAAATTGTTTTATAACTATGATCTAAAAGGCAAATGTATCTTGCCTAAGGATCCATCTAAATGATTTATTTAGATGAGTCTGGTTTTTGTAGGAACAGACAGAACAAACACTGATCAGGGCATTAGTAGTATTGAGTCTCAACAGCAGTTTCACCTTCTCAAGACCAAGAAAGAAAAATAAATTTACTGTTACAGAAAGTAGGTTACAGCTTTTCACAGAGAGATTAGGGAGACAGAAAAGATTAATGTCCCATCATATAAATGTCTTACAAAGATAGAATATAAAATATGGAAAACATCATAAACTAGATAAAACCAGATCTGAATCTGAACACAAAATGGTACAAAGTCTTCCATAAAGTACCTGCAGCTTTTTCTGCAATGAATCAGTCAGCATAAACACAGGTTTTTATTTATAGGAAAACCAAAAAATATGTGTCCAGGAAACATCTGGAATGTCTCAGCCTTCTGTTCTCCTACATGACAGTGCCCATTTACCCAAGTTTTCTTTTAATCATAAAGTATTTATCACCAAAGATTCCAAAAGTATTCTACTTGATGCACAATTCTTACAAATCTAACAAGAAACTAGGATACTCTATTCATAATGAAAATTTAAATAAATAAATTACAATGTATGCCTCAGTGTAAGGTAGGGAGCTAATAATTTAACAGATAATTCTAGTTTTGTAACTGAAAAAGCTTTTATCTAAGTTTTTTAACCCCATTAAATCTCCCAGTGCAGTGCCACAGTGGCTCAATCAGCAGTTAAGAATATCAAAGTTCACAGCCTATTATTTTTAGTTCAGCCTTGCTTTGTGTGATAGGAAAAAATACAACATATAGAAGTTCAGTCTCAAGATAGATTTTTAAATTATCTCTCTAGTCTTCCTGAAGCTAAGTTTGCTGTTTCAAAGCAAGTGGTAGAAAAATGACTTAAACGTTCTGCCCAATCTGAGCAGCAGTGTCAGTTACATACCAAAAAATGGCATAGTAAAGTGATAATAAAACTAAAGGAAAAAAAAAAAGGTAAGGTTCCAGGTTTAAAACTCTAGAGATTTATTGTATCTAAAATACAATGATTGTAATTTTTAAGTTGCCTTATATTACTTCATATAATCTAGTGTTTAAAGAGCTCATCACAAATCAAAGTGGTGGGGAGAAAGATAAAAATTCCCGATTTCACCTGAAAGATGACTTAAAACTCAGTATAGAGTAGATGGAACCTCCACCTTTCCTCTGATAACACACAAAAAAGTGCAGTTTCACAATGGCCAGGAGTCATTAACTCTGCATATTTCCTAGCTGACCTAGGGATAATCCCTTCTTTCATCAAGGACATTTTAGGTTGCGCTATGAAGAGTTAAAAATCAGCATCAACTGTCTCTAATTCTCAGGCCCATTATATAATTAAACAATCAATCTGATCTTTTGCTTGTACATCCTTTAACACATACAACCAAAATACTAATATCTAAATTACTAACTTAAAAACTTTTGTTATTCTATTTGCAAATCACATAATTCCTGTAATTCTTAGTCATCCGAAATACGTCACGTATTTGTAGCTACGCAGAAAAAAAAAGATACATAATGCATACAACTTCAAACAAAATAGCTTTTGCTTTGGATTGTTTCTCCCTGTGCACTGTCCCAAGAAAGCAATAAAACACGCTGCAAAAGGGCAATACATTAAATTTGCAGAGGGGTCTTTTATTTGTCTTTGAAATTATTCATAGCAAACAAATACTCCAAAAGCAGACCTCATCAATAATTGACAGGATTAGAAGGAACCTTGCAAGACAGAAACAAGCAGTGCTGGGAAGCCTCTGGGCAAGAATAAAGAAGAAAAATATGGAATAAATGCTCACAAACTACACTAATGTGGGTTAAGATCACCTACATCATCACTCATCACTGACACTGACCATCATAGGGTGAAGCAGCAAACCGGGTGTTTAGGGCTGGCAGAAGTCTCTTCCTTCATGAATTAATACGAAAGTGATGACTGACACAAAAATATCACATTCAAAGTACACTGAACACATCTTAAATACGGACCAAAGTGCATTACTATTACTGCAGGTGCAAAGCAAATGTATTTTTCATACCTATTTTCCAGTGGATAACCTAGGAATAGCCAATGATGTTGTGGAGTTGTTTTTTGAGAGAACAAACATGTATTTCAGGAAGTCTGCAAGAAAAAGAACCCTCAAACCAACAGCCTTAAGTATTTAACTGTCAATTTGTAGGCCAATAGTTCTTCACACTTCGTTAAGCTTACTACTGATTTTCCAGCTGGCTCCCAGAGAGAGAAGAGCAGCTCTTACCAGTGGGCTGCAATTACAGCCTGAGTGCTGGGCACAGATGAAGCTGCTCAGAGGTTCCCACACATCACCTCAAAGAGAAAGGAAAAAGCCAAGAAAGGGATTTATTCCAGCTAGTCAAAATAAAATTGCATCCAGGAATTTCCTAAAATCCACATTTAAAGAAAGGTTTTTAGAGAAAGCACCAAGGAATGACTGAAATCACTAAAGATACTGCCTGGGTTACTGCCTCCTGTTACTTTCTGTCAGCAAAACTACTGGAATTTTTCAAGAAGAGTGTGTATAACATCAAGGTAATATTTTAATTTCTAAGGATAAAACTGCCATTATGGAAAAGTGTGCAGCTCCAACCTGCACAGCCACTCACGAAAACTAAAGTCAACAGTTTGTAGAACTGTGTTTTATACTTCAGAACTAATTTTGTGAGGGCAAATGACAGCGATTTAACCCTAAAAAGAAACTGCAATCCCACTGGAAATCAAGGGGATTAAACATACTAAGCATAATTTCGAGTCAAAGTGCAAATTAACCTCTGCCTCAATTAGCCATCCCCTTCTGATATCCTGCATCGCAGCACTGTAAAGAGCACAGGGCAATTGCAGGGACCGCGGCTTGTGCTGCCCCTCCCTTTGGCTGCACATCCCACACACTCCCCCAAGCCAGTACCAGCACTTACCTGATCACACACTGAACTAATCTAGGCCACCGCTACCCCAGAGGAAAATATATCATTAATTTCCATCCAGGTCAGCTCCCTGATGACTCTTCCCAGCTGCTCACATGAGCCACAGCGGCAGTGGGAAGCAGAGGAGATGGGAACAGTCAGCAGGGCAGGCCAGGGGGCAGGACTGCAGCCACTCCAATTTAGAGTAGCTGGAGCTCTCAAGGAACTCCCTCTCATCTTTTCCAGTTCTGTGCTGCTGTTCTGTGCCACTTCATATTTAATGGAGGAAAAAGTTTAAAGATCCTCTGCAACTGAAAATACAGGAAAGAACACAGCACAGAAGCTGCTTCCCTAAACAAGGGCTCAGGCAGGAGCTGGCACGATTCATCAGCAGCTATGACACAGAATCTCCCAGATTACCTGTGCACCTGCTATGCTTACTTCTACCATTTAAATATGTGTGTATATCTATATGAAGAATTCTGTCTGCTGAAGCAGTGCAGGAACGGACATCTGTTATCAACAGAGAGACCAGGTTTGCTTGATTGGGAGCTCATTAACATCTCTTGGAGATCTCAGTGCCTCCTACCTTCATGCAGTGGTCCCTATAAAGACTAGTTAGCTCTCTACTCAGGAAAGTTATCTGCATTTCTAGCAGCCAATCCTATTTTATTTTCCTCCCTTAACTAGTTTCTAATGTATTTCAGTATTATCACAGACAATATTTCTAACATATTTCCAAATGCAGTAGTAACATACTGTGGTATTTCTTAATCTTGAAAATGCATTGAAACCAACACACTTGAAGCTTTAAAATAAAAGTAATTTACATGGTAACCAGTCAGGCACAGATCAAAACTTGGCTAAAGACTCCTCTGACAGGAAATAGAAGCCAAAAATAAAAACCTCAGCTACAAAGAAATGGAGCCCAGCCAAGTAAATTGTGTTCAAAACCACACTAAGTAAGAGGGCAATCCACTAAGCAGAGAATTGGATTTCCAATCTCTCATCTTTTCTGTCAAAGATGCACAATGCTGACAGCACAGACGGCACCAACTCAGTCCTAATCAAAACTAATGAAGATGAACTTGATACACAACTCTTTAATAAGCAGAATGTATTTCTGTTTTCCCATCCATTTTAAAGCAATCACACAGCAATAAAATCATTCAGACAGCATAATAAATACGCAATGTATTATAACAGAGGTAGTATTTTGTGAACATCTGAGAAAGTTTGTAGCAAATGATTAAATATAGAAATTGAATCAAATTGAATTGTAGGTAACTTTCCTGTCCCAATATAAAGACCAATTGATATCATGCCATTCATCTTTAAACAAAGAAGTCTTCTTCAGTTTTTTTTATTTTTAAAAGGAACTTTACAAGGCAACACACTTGAAAAAAATTCTCTCATTAGCATTTAAATTCATATAATGCACATACACAGGGAAAATTATGGCAATGACTTAGATGACATTTCACTTTGCTGGCAGCTTTAGAATTAAAATCTTCATGCGTGAAGGTCAGAGAGAAACGAGGAAAACCTGGAATAACTAAACAGATGTACCCCATCTAGATTGCTATGTCAGTGCTGCCTGCATACAATTCAAAATGAAAAAAAACCCTGTATTTTTACTGGGTTGTCTTTAATTCTTTTCAAAATAAAAATCTTGAGTATCTAGAATATTTCATAACAAATAATATTACCCAAAAGAAGACAGAATTAGTGCATGGCTTACAGTTAAAAAAAATCAGTAACAAAACAAAACAATGGGCTTTAATTGTCAGTAAGATGAATCAAGAAAATTCACCTCCAGCAACAATCAGGCACAGTGCATTATGCCTCCATTTTGAGTTATCAACAAGCCTGTGTCTGCAGTTCCATGTTATTCTATGAAAACACGGCTGTGCTGCTCCAGGCACTGAGGGAAGCAGAGGGAGGCTCTGGCACAACAGCACCAGCACCTGATTTGGCACCTGGCAAACACCCTCACAGCACTGAAAAGGCAGGAGTAGCTGGAAGGTAAAGGAAGTTTCCTTGGAGAATACAAAACTTCAGGTCATCTCTCCTTATTCTTCCTCCTCACAGGCTTTTATCAGGCAGGCATGTGGATCTGCAGGACAGCAGGCATCCAACTGCACAAGCCCTACTGCTTTGGTATGAAATGATTCTATGAAGTATCTTTTTATAAATGTGCCATCAAACCCCAAATCAACCATACACACATAGGTTAAACACTGAAAAAATCCATGTTTCATCTGATCTAATATTAAATAAAAATTAAAACAAACAAAACTCCAAACTCCATGATGGAAACAGTAAAATTAGTGATTTTAACCCTCCCTGCCTCACTTAACTGTTGTTCAAACAAGATTGAAAAGCACATTACAAAAGACACTGCTAATGTAATAAAAACAGCCTGTTAGCATTTTTATTAATTATCTTCATGAATATATATTGTGCCTTGCAATTAAAATTCTGTGTGCCTGAGTTGCCATGGCAGCACAACTTCCACAGTACAATAAATTCTTCCAGCTCAGCCAGGGCCAAGGCTACAAAACTGGAGGCAGGCTGGATTTGAAACATTTCGGGGCAACTAGTGGAGACAGGACAGAGATTATGAGAAAAAAATAGCTTCCACTGGATAGAAAATGCAGGAATCCATATTCAGCGAGCCTTGGGCGTTTCTGTGACATGTGAGGAATGCAAATTCTGAGCTCTTCTTCTTCTTTTCCCCATCTGAAATTGCCTTCCTGGTGCCCTCATAGCTAAAAACAACCCTGCCAGACTCTTTGGGCAGCACTCACCTTGAGCAGCACTTACTTTGGGTAGGCCGGCTGGAGCTATAAATAGTGCTGCTGCTATCTGCCACCCTATACCACACTATCCCTGAGCCTCCAGCACTGCCAGCCGATGGCCGGACCTTTTGCCAGGCCTGTAGGACCACACTGCCAGGCACAGATAATGAGGTGAGGAGCAAAAACGAGACCATTTTAATTGTGTGTGCAGATGTTTCTCTAAGTGTAGAGTTCAGACACGGTTCCTCACAATGACACCATCCTTGCTTTCAATTTCATTAGAAGTAAGTAATAGGTAAAAATAAACTTTAAATATCAACTGCAGTAGCTAAAAATAATCCAGTTGGGGAGCCAAATGTAATGTTCTGAGTGAGTTGGCACCAAGAAACTGGCATGAATTGAGGGACCAGGGTTTGCCCTCTCCTGCCCTTTTGCTCTGTCCAACATCCCCACAGCAGCACAGACACTGGAGCAGACCCTGTCACTGCTGCTGCAACACAAAAGATGACAGGAAAGCATCTTTTCCCTTCCAGAGTAATTCAGACAGCTTGGAATTTCAGAAGCACTGTCATGCTGTTGGCATGCCTGTGATTCAACATCTTTTACGTAGTGCCTGTCCTGTGGAACAATGGGACCCCTCTAAGCACATGTGGCCACCATGACTGAGAAACACCTGATTTCACTAGTGGAATACACTGCACTAAAGTTGACTACAAAATTATTGTCTGGCACTGCCAAATAACATTGCTAACTTGGGAAAAAAACATTGTATTGAAAGCATTCGAGGCCATGTTGGACAAACTGGTCTAGTGGAAGGTGTCCCTGCCCATGGCAGGGGGTTGGAACCAGACAAGTTTCAAGGTCCTTTCCAAACCAAACCATTCCACAGTTCTATGATAGTTGATCTCTTTTTTTTTCCCCCTAATTAAATACTCTGGGACTTGATTCTGTTCTCACTGTGGCCAGCGTCAGAACTGCTACTGATTTAGCTATGCTATGGCCACACTGTTCATAAATAAAAGTGATACCTACATAAAGATTTTGACATAAATATTCAGAAATGTTATAAAATTCAGCAATGCATTTCTTATATTTCTATATCTATCCTTGTAGAGTTGCAATCAACTGATTCAGAAAAAGCACACATTGTCTAATTTTTTTAAATGGTGTGGTTCTGAGTACATTGGGTTCCCTGATATTCTTGATGCTTTAAACATTAATATCTTGTTTCTCTGCTTGCTCCTGTGTTCATCCCATACAGACTATGGGTAATTCTTCTGTACTCAGGACTGTGGTACTGCACATGGAACACTGCAAGCCCCAGGTGAGGTCCATCAGTTTCATCTCTTAACTACGAAGTGGAGAGGGAGCAGCAGAGATCCACCAGGATGGCTGAAGTCTGAAGCCTATGACACAAGAAAAGGCCAGGGCTGCCTGGTTTAAGCAAAGAGAAGGCCAAAGTGTAAGCCAACTGCAGTCTATCAAGAGGGAAACATCCTTCTATGTTTTCTCCATGTTTTATACTTATAGAATCTCCAAGCCATTTAAGCCAAGCACTTTTTTTCTGCAATTAGGACATGGCTTGTCTGTATTGGTACACGGTATTTTCTTAACACAGGAAATTTAAATTTTCTATTATTTTGATATAAAAACTGGTTTGACATAAACCGTAACTGCCCAAAGCCTGTTCAGTTAGAAAAAAAAAATAACATCAAGTAATAACCTTTTGTTTATCATAGCCATATCTCTGAATAAATGAGTAACTTTATAGCTTCTACATAAATGTCTCCAGCAGTACTCAAACCTACTCAAAGTGTTCTGCCACCAAATCAAGCAATAGTTCCTAATGTTTTCCTAAGAGATCACACTAATTGCATTATTTTTATGATGATGCATTTTAAGCTCAATTTTGCCTGCAGTCTTCCAGCTTTTGGAGGTCTGTCAAATTCTAAAGAAAATACTTATTTCCTCTACCTATAAAATCTAACAGTTGCAGAATGGGAGTTGGATTTTCAGACCTGTCTGTGCTCAGTTTTAAATGCCAGGTAAGTCCCAGTGAATTGCCAGCACACGCACTGCTCACACTAACAGCTTTGTGAGCATGGTCACACTAATACAACTGCCACTCACACACCTTCATGAAGGAGATGTGAGAATAACAAAACCTCATTTACCCGAGGCTATTGTCCTCTGGGACGTCCCCTACACAAGTACACTCATGCTATGCAATGATGGGACACTGGGAAGTCAGTGCACCAGCACATTATTCAGAGTGGATTCAGATAGGTCTATCAGGTTTTCCTAGACCAAGCTGTAGCAACCTTGATTTACTGACAGCCAACAGTCCTCCCAGGGAAAGACCTGACTGCATGTCCTCTAGACACTCCTTCCCCATCTTTGGCTGTGCCTCTTGGATGGGCCCTGCAGGCACAAAAAGAAGCTTGTCCTGTCTCTGCATCTATTTAAGACCTCTGCTATAAAGACTGGAGTTCTTCAAGAGCCCTCGGAGTAGAGAAGAGAAGAAACTGGTAAATGAAGATTCCACTTGGGAATCATGCTACTAACTTGACTAACAAATGAAAGTCACCTGCTGTGTGGGCTGAGAACATGCTTCAGCTCAGCTCTCTAGTTCACAGAATCACAGAACGGTTTGGGTTGGAAGGGACCCTGAAGATCATCTTTATCCAATCCCCTTCCACTAGACCAAGGTGTTCAAGCCCCATCCAGCCTGGCCTTGAACACTTCCATGGATGCAGCAGCCACAAATTCCCTGGGCAACCTGTGCCAGGGCCTCATCAGAGGCACTGGTTCAGAAGAATGACAGCAGGGGATCAGTATTTTTTTCCCCTGATATCAGCCAGGATCTTCCAAAGCTTTCCCACTTCCTTTGAGTGAGCATACACCATGCCTGGCTGCACACAAAGATTTGCCAGTAGTGAGGTACCCAAAGAAGTCACTTCAGTACCTACAGAGCAAGTCAGTAGGAGGAGATAACAAATAGTCACGTATATTTTTTACAAGGTAATCTTTCTGACAAGGTAATCTCTAATGTACTCTAACCCACGTACTGTTAACTTGTGCAGTCTTGGCACTTTAAATATCCACTTTTGGTTCACATGGGAATTCACCCAAGCAGGGGAGCCAGTGAAATAGGAACATGACTGTTCTCTAGGCAGCCAGCAGAATTGAAGTTTCTCGTAAGTGAGTCTATCAATGATTTTGTTTCAATTATATGTTCAGACTGACAAATTGGATAAAACAAATCCTTTGGTTAACTTTTATCTCATCCCTGAAAAGATAAATTCACCTGCCTGAATAAGCAAAACAAGCACAGATAAGTTTTTTCCTAAGCACACAGAAACAGCAAGTCATGGAAAAACTTGAGGTATAATCAAATAGCTTACAAAAATGTTTTATCAGTACAGAAATAAACAGTCAAATTTGTCTGCAATTTTAGAGCACTTTGACTAAAACAGAATCACAGAGGTGTTGACGTTGGGAGGTACCTCTGAAGATTGGCCAGTCCAAGCTCTGCCCAGAGAAGGACTGCTCAGAACCACATCCAGTCAGGGTTTGAGTATCTCTAGGGATGGAGATTTGGCTGCCTGTTCCCTTATTCCACAATTCTCACAGTAAGAAGTTTTTTCTAAGCATTAAACAGAATATTTTGTATTTCAGTCTCTGACCACTGCCTTTTGNTTTCTGGTTTTCCAGACACTTTTAGTTTTCCTTCCTTCCTTCCTTCCTTCCTTCCTTCCTTCCTTCCTTCCTTCCTTCCTTCCTTCCCCCTTGATGTGTATTTGCCACTAACATTTAAAACCTGAGCAGTTAGTAAGAAGTCAAATTTTATGAGCATGTTGGCTCCCTCTGGACACTACACCTTCCAAAACTGCAGCACTGCTATGAATGGGTAAAACACACCAAGCTCACAAACCAGTATCTTTGGAAATAGCATACTTCTTTGATAATGTCTCTATTTAGAGGAGATTAACAAATTTTTTTCCATTTTTGTGTCAGAACAGGAAGTTTCCATCACAGTGAGGTTTCCAGGCCAGGAACCAGTGTTTTGTTTGTCAAATACTAAGCCTGAAGCACTACAGGAGAGTAGCAGAACAAAAGGGTTTTATCATTATTCTTCACACTTTAATTACCTTTATCAAATGCCAATTGAGATAAGCTATTTTTAAACCCTACCACTGATTCTGTAATTACATTAACTTAACACAGATTTTATTCTTCTCTACTTATACAGATCTATCCTAAATAAACCTTAATATATTTGTGCAAAAAGTATCATAGGATATTTACACACCAATCAATTTGAAAACAGCAATTTCCAGACAAAACAGGAGGTTAAACTTGTCAGCTGAACATCCACAAATTACAAAAGAATACCAAAGGACACACTGAAATTATTTAGCACTTCAGTAGCACAGATGAGTGTTCATTAAAAGATTCGCTATTATGTGGTGGAAATACAATTTGTAATAGTCCAAATAGAAATTGACATGGTGTCATTTTAGTATTACTTATGTGGTATCATTTTTATACATCCCTTGAGAAAACAAACCTTTTTTTATCATCACTTTCAGAGTTAATATCTGCCACTAAAGTAGTAATATTTACCAAAAAGCAATGGAAGGTT
>VZTT01032794.1:0-38008 GCA_013400855.1 Buphagus erythrorhynchus | reverse complement strand
AAGAAAAAAGCCAAACCAAACAACCCAGCACAAAAACTTTTTCTTTGGGTAAGGATTGGGGCTCACAATTAGTTATCTTCACACAGAGCAGTTGGAGATTTCTTCTAAAATCTGTGTGTGAGCACGCTTGGCTTCTGGAATCCACATTAAAAATATTCAAAGAGTTCAGACACAGCGCGGTTTGTTGGCAGCATTTATGCAAAGTGGACTCCAGCAAACAATCTGTTGCTGTTTACAGGGCTGGAATGAGGGGTTTGGAAAGGGAATGGGGGTCTGTGGGCAAATCCTGCTGCCCACTGTGGGCAGGAGCCCCAGCCCAAAGGGACTGACTCCAGCAGAGGATCCATCCCCTGCTTCAGGGTTGCTCTCCCTTGAGCAGATGTAATTGAAATCAGATCTCTGTGCTGCCTTAGGATTCCTCTGGCAGAGCTGGTCTTGGCATTGTTTTCTTTACCATTTTTCCTATTACTGTTAGTACCAATCACCAGAACAAGGCAGCAAGGGACAGGAGAGAAAAGCAGCATGCTGTGAAATTGTTGAAATAATTCAAAGGTTTCCACAGGAAACATCATCTCCAAGTGCTTGAATGCAGCCTCCCAGATATAAATATAGTGCAGGGAAAGAGAGGGAGGGGGTGAAAAGGGAAGGGAGAAAGAGATGTAGTGATATTAAGAGGCTAAAGCAATAGGAGTGATTTGTAAATTATACAGGCTCCATGCCTTGAGGAGCACTGGAGAGGGGAGCAGAGGGAAGATGTCTCACCAGGGCTGAAACCCAGGGCTGTGCCCTGCAGCACCCTCCTTGCTTTGTTTAACAGCTATCATCAGACCCCTTCTGCTTTTGTCCTTGCAAGGATGAAAGTTTGAAAAATAAAAGTTGATTACAGAATAAACCCGTGCTCGGTTCAAAGAGGATCCTTCAGCACATGCTGAGAGCAGTGTCAATAACATCCATGTATTTATTGATCAATACCTTTCAATCATTCAAGGAATCATTTTGGTTTTAGCAGATGGCATTCTTTCAGTGCAGTCCATTCAAACTGATAGTAGCTGTACCATTTTACTATCTGCAGAACTATAATATGCTATGTTTTCATATTTTAAAATGAAAATGTCAATACAATTATTTTAAGGAACAAAGCGAACTTATTTGCTAAGCCTGGTTAAGTAGGTCAAGTTTCCAAATTAATATTTTGGTTCCTAGGTGTGATATATTTGATTTGTAAAAGTGTACATTTTAGGAATGGTTAAATAATTCTGCATTAAAACTGGTTGTAATGAAAAAATAGCTATTCAGTTAATCAGAATTTCCCAGAAGCAATAGTTATGCTTTTGAGAGGAAATTTTGGGTTGTTAGAAGAAATGGAGCAGCCTTCTGGTTTGGAAGCCATAATTTTGGAGGTTTTGTAGTTCGGTTGAGCAAGAAGGAGGAATTCTACACAGAAACATTTTAATGAAGAGTCCTTTTTATTTCCTTATGGCTGAAATTCTGTAATGAGAGGGAGGGGACCTTTCTGCCCTCAATACTTCTCAGTAGCCAAAAAGTCCCCATGCCATCCATGGGAGTAGCTTACACTTTGGAAATTAGTATTTAATGGTAAACAGCCAAGTTTGAAGTATTTTTCTGACAAAATTGCCTTGCAAGAGCAGAAATTCCATCTCTCCTCCTGTCTTCAGGAGCCTAGAAATTCCTGGGAGCTCCCTGCACTCCCCAACTGGCTTTTTGTCTATAAACAAACTTCAGCTTGGCCTCCCCTCTCCATCTCTCTAATCCTTTGCATGAAATCATTACCAGCTACTTGCAATGAACTTGCCACTCTTCAGCTCACAATTGTTGTCAGCTTCACAAAACAGTTCATCTCTTTTCTGCTTAATCAGAGGCATTAGATTTCAGGTATTCACTGAAATGGAGAAGAGTTTGGAGGTTTCTAAATATTTCTTTTAATGAATCTTGTGATATTTTTAATGAAGAGCTCAGAAATACATATTTTCTTTTTTTCTAAATGTTAATAAAATACAGAAAAAGAAAGAAGGGGTGGGGGAAGCAACTTTCCAAAGATTTTAGTCTGGTGACTGGTTGTCCTTTGTGCATCTGTTCAAGTATTTTGTGGTTTGCATTTACGTCTGTATTTGCCCAATTTACAGCTTAAAAAAAAATCAATAGTAATGTTATATTTTCATGAAACCAGCATTTTTTAACTGAGATCTCATGAGTAAATTAAATTACATCCAAGCTGGATTATATCCAAGTTGGACTGCAGTTGCAGGCCCTGATCCTGCAAACACTTATGCACATGAATATTTCCCCTTAGTTTATGCCTTGGGCTAGGACTTGAGAGACCTGGAACCTTGTTCTAGGTCTGCTNAATATTGACAGTTGATTTGATGTTGCATGTATTTTTCATATATATTTATGAGGTATCACTTTTCTGGTCATGTATGAGCTATTAAATCATAATATATACCAAATATATGATAAAGCAGGCCTTGTTTTCTATGCTTGTCCCAGACTCTCCTGAAAAGTATTTAGTCAGTGACAGCAAAGCTCCTATTGAGGATTCACTGCTTTTCCTCTTGTTTTTTGCTATCCTGTTGTTTCTACATCCTCCTGCTCCTGGCAGAAGCAGACAAACCAAAGTAAGAAAGTGCAAAACTAAATTCTTCCATGCAGGAACCCTCTTTTTAGGCTGTGCTTCTTTAGGGCTCACAGAGCAGAGGTGCCACATTACAAACAAATACTGATAACAGGAAATAAATTCCAACACAAAGCTTCAGGGAGGCAAATGTTCTGTCAACAAGGAGAACCACAGGAGCAGGGGGGACAGAAAAGCTGTGGTGCAGAGTGGAGAACAAAATTGCTCATGTGGTTGAAAGCTGATCTTTGCTGTAGGCAGTTCTCTAGGCTACAACATAAGGTTGTATATGAATTAAAAGTGGAACCTAAGCCTTGGAGACATTAAATGTGACTTAATGTGTCAGCTGTGAGTGTGTCAGCTCAGCTCAGCTCCTTCCACCCCAGGCTTGGGGCAGCTCCAACACCTTGAGAGCTCACATGGGGATGGCTGCCACAGCTCTGCTGTTCTGACAAAGTCATTTGGGTTTGTTCCTGACACTCTCGTGGTCTGGGGAGGTCTCAGAGGTGGCTTGAGGGGAAATGGGGAGAAGGGAAGATGTTTATCCATGTTTGTTTGCAGCAAAATAAAAGAACAGCTTGTCCAGACATCCTTTTAAAATATGTTGATGAGGGGGTTGGCTAATGAGAGATGGAAATTTCTTGAGAATGTTGGTTTTACTACTCACCATAGTGCAGGGGATAGCACTTATGGAGAATGTAAGAAGGGTTCTCACTGCAATAGACCCTGTGAGGGCAGGGTAGTAAAAATCCAAATCCCTCAAGAGTTCACAGTCAGCAGTGATTACCCAGCCCAGGTTGGAAAGTTGGAATGAAGCACATGGATTAACCCTTCACTGGTGTGGAGATCAGCCTAGTGTGTGGCATGCACTGAAATTCTTTAGAATGTTCATTAAGGTTAAAAATTACAGTTTGCAATTTTTATTGTGGCTGTTCTGTGATTCAATAAACTCTGTCCACTTTGCCCCAAAGTGGAATTGAAGTTCATCAGATGAAGTGTTAGGATATAGCAAATAAATATATAAAATACATTGGAAACAGAGACTATGAAATTAATTTCTCTATTTTCCCCAAATGTCTTGTAGTATTGCTGTCTGAGACTGAGCTCTGGGAGGTAATACATCTTATCAGATATTGAACATTAGGTATATGAGATTATATGCTTATAAATCCTCACCATACCATTAGATTTATATGTATACAAAATAACTTCTTTTCTCTTTAAAGCCTATGTATCTGATGGATATTTTCCATTACATTACTCTTCTTCCTCACCAAACATCAATGACTGCAGGACACAGAAATCCTTCCCAATCAATGTATGCACGTCCCTTCCTTCAAAAAAGACCATTATCCTATGGTGTTTAGGTGAAAAAGCACACGATAGGATCTTAGAGTGGCTGTGGCAAGGAAAGATCCACTGTGATTTATGCGAGGTGCATTGGGAGCTGTCTGATGTGAAGTCAGCAGATGAAGGGCAATGAATAATTCAGCACTAGGATCCCTCACATCATCTCTCTTCCCATGTTATTGCTGTTTTTACGTAATTGCAAAGTGAAAAATAAATTGATGTCATAAAAAAGCTGCATCATTTGTCTGGGAGTACACATAAGAATTAGAGGTGCAGTTCTGCTGCTTTGTGAGCCCTGCATGGTGTTACAGTGTGCAAAATTAAAAATGTGTCTTTGTGAACACCTTCTCTAGGGTTAGGTGGGTGATCCATGACAGTTTTTATGTTGGTATTAGTGGCCTGCACTGATAGAGAATGATGGCTCTGGATTGCTCCCTTCAAGCACTCCAGTGCCACTGCCCTTGCTCTAATGTGGAGCTGGAAGTGTATCACAGGGGAAATTCTGTTTGCCACACTGCAGACAGAAATGAAGCCAGGGGAAGGGGTCACCTGCCTCAGGGGGATTTGGAAGGAGAATTTGTGCACAATGCCGTGCTGGTTTACCCTGTGCACCACAAATAAAGAACTCAGCAAAAGGGTTTGGTCAGTGGGCTCAGTGGTTCTGTGCAATACAGAAAGCTCAGCTGCTTGTATGGGTATGGACACACACATACAGACAGCTCGTGCTCTCAGTGTCCTGAATCTTCACAGGAATTGAGCTGTACAGCCAGTCCAGGGGATGCTTCCCTTGCCTGTAGAGCAGGACAATATTTTGTACTGACTCACAAGTTTTAGGTTATATGAAAACCTTGAAACCCCCAAAATTCTTTCATTTAGGAATGGTAGTTTAGGAGTTACCCCTTTCAGAGGTAGGTCTGAAAAGCAGAATATGGACCAGTAGTAAAGAGACTGGGACAAGAGCTGGCAAAATTTCTTGTTTATTTGTTTCCCTTTTCTGTTGGAGTGCATTATCCACCCCTGTGTTTAAGTGTGGCTCATGCTCTGTGCCCTTCTTGCTGCTATTATTTCATGACTGGAAAGAAAAAAAAAAACAACGTTGGTATAACTCTTCTTTTTAACCTGAATTGTTCCAAAATATGCCCTAACAAGCTCCAGCCTCTGATTCCCCAGTCTCCCTTACAAAGCACAGTCCCTCCTCTGTTCTTGACTTTGTCCTTGCCTCACGTCAGCCAGGCTGATGTGAGCAAATTCTATTTCTTAGGAAAGTTCTGACTCAACAATGTAAGCTTTTCAAAGGAGAATGAATGCAATCTGTGAACTGAATTGGCAATGCAAGCAGATTAGAAGAAATGCTATGCAATACCCAGATCATGCCATTTTAATATCTAAAGATGATTGCTTTTAGGAGGGAGACAATAGGTTTAGCATAGAGGTGACAAAACATATTCTTTTTGCTTTTCCTCTTGGTAAACAAAGTTCTTTCAGAGATGAAATGAAGCTGTATTATGCAACAGTGATGGAAGGGGGCAGACATGGCATGGGGGCTGTCTCCCAGCTGGTAATATAATAGGGATTTATCAATGGGAACCAGTGGCTGCAGAGACCTTCTCAAAACTTTTGTTTTGCAAGGGCTTCATATTCTTGGAGTTAGATTGTCAAAACTGAAGAGTTATGTTTGTGCTTTTTTTTTTTTCATTTGTATTAATTGATTTCCTTAAAGTCCAGGTCAGCTGGAAAAGCCTTCACTTTTATGATCAAGCATTGCTCACAAGCAGTGTTTAAAGGGTGGCTGGTGAGTGGGAAGGGAAGAGAGATGCTGAAAGGGAAAAGGAAAAGTTTGCCAGGTTCTCAGTAACGTGGTGAAGTTTGGCAGAGCTGCAGGAAGGTTGAGCTTTGCAATTTTCTCCCTCTATGACATAACAAATTGCAGGTCCAAGGCAGAAATCACTGCAGTGGAAAGTAACAGGAATTACTTCCCTAGCTTAAGTAAAACAGTCTTTTATTTTTGTCCAGGATGCATGGAAATTTACTGATAATTGAAACAAAAACTTGCCCACATGAGCAACCCTACAATACTTCTCCATGGAAATACAGAAGTGTCAATGCTCTGAAGTAAGAAAAGTTTATAGCTAGATTCCAAAGGCACTTTTTAAAAGCAGGTAATGCTAAAAAAAAAAAGAAAAAGAAAAAGAAAAAAATTTAAAAACCCTCCTACCAGAAAGTGTCCTTTATAATCTCTTTTTAGAAAAATTGCTTTCCCTTATTGAAAATAAAATAACAATCTCCTCCTGCTCGCCTCCATGCCAGCAATCTTGAATATTTCAGGGGTTGTAAATAATGAGGACTCAGTTATCTTCGTGGAGACAATGATGTTGTTCTTGAAAACACTTAACTGGGGTCTTAGTTTTAAGGAGAAATATTCCTCAGTGCATTTTTGCTGTGAATTGTAAGTGCTGAGTTTCCAAGTATTTCCAAGCAGATGCTTCACATTAAAGTGTAGGGCTTTCTTCTAATTTCTCATCCATTAATGGATAAACTCTGCTGGGGTTTTGAATGCAAAGACATCAGAAAAACACATTTATAATTTGTTTTAGTTTATAAGCAAAGTTTTCCTGAAGTCACTGCATGTATTTTCTTGCAGGTGGTCAGACAAAAAGTGAACCAGAGCTTCCACTTGAATTCTATTTTACTGAGTGTTTATTTAACTCTAAGGAATAGAGTTCCTTACCCAACACAGGATGTAGGTGAAGAGACTCTAATCCAAACCATAGTAGCTGTTGTATTCCTTTTCTTGATGCCTAATTTCTAGCAGTTCCATGAAAAATTTTGTAGACACTTTCCTGATGTGGATAATAAGAACATCTCAAGTTCACATTACCTGGACTGTGCTCTGGGATCTGAATGGGATAGTGGGAAAAAAATTCAGTTTTGTACAAAATATCGGGGGGAAGGATGCCCACAACAACTCAGCAGTTATATTCCTGCAAGCTGAATTTGGAAAGCAGCCCTATGTATCCTATAAAGCCTGCTCTAGCTGTCTGGGGAGGGAGCTGGGAAGGGAGTGCTAGTTGTTTTCATGTTGTTTTTATGTTGTTTTTATGTTGTTTTTATGCAGTTTTTATGTTGTTTTTATGTTGTTTTCATGCCTGGATTATGCCCCTAGAAACATTTTCCATTTGGACAAATAAGTGCAGCAAAGAGTTGGTGAAAACAGGACACCAGTGAGCTTACCTGGCTGCTGGTTCCAGCTTGGCAGGAGTTCCAGGGACAAATAAATGCAGTTGCTGATGTTCAGAAAAATCTGCCAGGACCAACCATCAGTGATATAGGAATATATTCTTTCTACTTTGATGACATCTGACCAAAACAAGAACAACAGGAGATTGGAGTAGAGGCTTTAAACCAGGACTTTTTATCTTCTGTTGCTGTTGTGTTACAGCAACACCACAAATTCTGCAGCCCAGGTTGCAGCTTTGAGGCCCCAGCCTCAGTCTCCATGTACAGAATTTTCACTGATCCTTATCTAGACAAGCAGCTTGTTATGCTGCTGAGATTATAATCTTCTTTAAGAGGCTGATCAGCACAACCCATGTTTTTTTCCTCCAGCACAAAAATATACATTAATTAGAAATGTTCCTAGGCAGCTGGCACTGGTGTGAAAGACTAAATGGAGTTCAGCACTTCTGTGGAGAGGAAAGGGAATCCCAGTGACAGAAGAGTTTGTAGTTTAAGGTTAATATGAGTGCTGCAAGGTTTTGGGTCTTTTTGTTCATGTTGCTAATAAGGACCATTTAGAATATGACTATTTCAAACAAATTCTGTTCCAGGAAAACACACACCAAATGAAACTGGAGCATTTAGTTCAAACCTGCAATGTGGTGTACTAATTAGTCTGTAAAAATTAATTAGTCTAAGGAAAAGGAACATACTCTGGATCAAATTCTTTGGTGACTTCAATGGGAGGAGTGCCTGTATACCTGGGGGTGGTGGTTAGATTGCCCTTTGATCTTCACTTCTGGAGCTCAAGTGCCAAACTGTATTAAAAATTCATTCTTAGAGCCCATTTTTAAAATACAGCCAGCCATTCCCAGAGGCAGCTGCATCCAGCCTGTGGCTGGGGGAAGGATGACACTACAAACCTTGCAGAAAGCAGCTTCACAAAGCTGGGGACCTTGGCAGTGCTAAAATACAGTGTCAGACCCTGCAACCCTGCTTCTTCCACCAAATAGAAACCTGATTTCTGTTCTCATGAGAGAAATGAGTGGTGTTGCCTCTTTGTACAGTGAGAATAAAAGGCAAGTCCTGCAAAGAATTGCCCTGTCTTATGTCAGCCTGCTGTGGACATTTACAGTTAAAGAAAATAGAAAGTCCCACTGCATACAAGCATCTCAGACTTGTCTCATCTGTGGAGATAGGTTAGTTGATTCGTCCTTTAATTCTATGTAAATTTTAAACTTCTTTTTCTGTTGTTCTAAGTGAATATTTTTCATCTCCTCCAGCCCCTAAATTTTACCCCCATCCCCACCCCAGGGATGACACCCAAGAGTTACAAATGCAGAATCAGCATTTTGTGTGACAGTGCCCTCATGGGGCAGCAGCCCGTGGTGTGGCAGAGTAGTGATGAGGATGTTTTAACCCACTTTCCTTTCAGATTAATTCTCAGTTGAGCTCACAGGTTTTAAATCTCTGATATTAGGCAACTGCCTCCTCTCCCTCAAATGCTGCAATAGCCTATTGTTATATTTTGCAGAATACCAGGAAGAATTAGAAATTTGGATATTTATGCAGTGATAAAGATATTTCACTGTATCGTATTAAATCCAGCCTATCAATATTTTATGTACAGGCTGTCATCACTTTTCTGGGTAATGTTTTTCCTGGGTAATTCCTGGTCTTCACATGACAGGAAACACACAGAATTCCCCCAGAAATTGAGGGTCAGCTACCCAAGGGTTTTTCTTCCTCTGTCTGTGTCACTTGTCCCCAGTGTTGAGGGAAAATGGGACTGGCTGCAGCCTGAGGAGGTTTCTCAGTACCTGTCCTGGTGTCACTCCCTTGCACTGGGAGCTCTGTCCCAAGGAAAGCTTTGTCTTGCAATCTCAGATTTGTGGTCAGGCAGCTCTGCAGAGGTGGAGGACAAAGTTGCTGCTACAGCAGGTAGGAAATGATCCATGGCCATTTTGTGTGCCTGGCATGGAAAAGTCAAATGGATAAGGCACATGTGAAAATAAATATCTTTTCTCAAGGATTTTAACTGGCCTAGTAATGACAGTGCTGTCTGTGAATGAACTTCTCACTAATGTGAAAGAGCTCCCTTTTTGGCCATGCATTTTTCTGGTATATGTATTTTATTTATTTGATAAAATGTGCCTTATTTGCTCACTTTTGGGGTAATGTAATTTGAGCTCATAACTCTCCCCTCTCTGAAGAGTACCAGGTTGGAGTGGTTTGGGTGATGCTCCCATATACCCTGCAGAATCGTGGCTCAAGGGCTTCCCTCTTCTCTTTTGGCAGATAAAGTATTGGATGCTGATCCAACATCTTAGGAGAATGATCCTTTTCTTCCTTCACATATCTCCTCAGCTGCTGAGCAGCTGAAGAGCTGACAGAATTAAATTACATTGCTGCTGCTGCTATTAACAAAGAGTAAAGAGAAACTGTTACATCTGGCTCCACTTCTTTGCCAGAGTCTTCATTTAATTGTTTTCTAATTTGAAGAAAACCACAAATGACAAGATGAAACTGCTAGAAATGTAAATACAAGAGTCAAATTGCTCTTGTCAGATTTCTAGTTCACAAACCATGGTAATGTGATTCTGCATATCTGACCAACAAATAAGGGTCACAACAGTGGATGCTGTTGATTTCTCTGTCAAAATTTGCAGTCCCCTCACTGACAGTCACAAAAATGTTTTACTTTGAAAGAATATGGAACATGCTGGATAGGAGAAACCAGCCTGACAGCTGCAGATTACTTCAGTGCATGCTCTAGGACAGGATTCCTTGGCAGTAAATGGGGAATTTAGATGGAGCTGGGCTGGAAAAGGTTTCATTATTTATTCTCTGCCACTTTTAAAATATTCTTTTTCCCTCCTCCTTTTAGTCAGGTAGTGGTGAAATGTATTTGAAGAATAAATAAAGTTTCACAGACTGTGATACAAAGGGTCATCCAATTTCTAAATGCAGGATCATAAGCCAGTAGTTATGCTGAAAAACTTTTTTAAAATAGCACCATTAGTCAAAGATTTTTCTCTAATAAGTCTGCAAAAAAGTTTCATTCTCACATAAGAAATTCAGAGCAAAGTATTCCCAAACAGACTGTTGGTAAAGAACAAAGTTTATCTTTGTAAAATCCTTATGAAGAGTGAAGTCCACATTAGTTTTAAAATGGTTTGTTATTCAAAAATAAGAAATTATCCTGTTAAAAACCAGAAATGCAAACAAAAATCTGCAAGCTAATGTTTCTTTTCCAGTTGATGCCTGACACTTAGAAACAGCCACAGTCCCGAGCTCCACTGGGCAGGTTTACAAACAGCAAAATCAATCACCACTAAAGGGCTCCCTGGCTGAAAGAAATCCCCAGGTAACATGAGGACTCTTTATTCCTTTACAAATCCCTGCAGCCTATCTGTGCTGGCAGGGGCTGGCAGAGACTGACCCTCTGTGAGATGTCCCCAGTGCAGCTTTGAGTGCCACAGTGGCCAAGGCTGAAACTCATCCCTGTCCTTTGGGGCTGCCCCACTGTGGAGCAGAACCAGCTCAGGGGGCTGAGCCCTACCTGCTGCCAGGGCTCCCACAAGGACAGCTCAGTGGGGCTGCAATGTCATGGGCACTGGGTTATCAAAATGCTGCTTTTCCAAGCTGCTGGAGCTGGGCTTTGCTTGCTGCAGAGTTCTCGTGGTGAAGCTGAACATTGCTGGTGATGAGAGTGGAACACGGGGCTGGGGGAGAGGAGCAGAGCCCTGGGGAGGCACAGGGGAGTGCAGCTGTCACAGAACAGAGAGAAGTTAAAAAGGGGGAAAAAAAAGCCTTGACTGTCCCTCAGGGGCAGGGGCTGCTGTCGTTCCAAATGCCGACAGCTTTCCAAATCTAAACCAAAGCTATAAAATATGAAATGTAATGAACAAAAGTTGGCATCCACCCATGTGTAGCTGTCAACCTAATAAAAACAATTATCTGGCAGCTGGCACTTAGGTGCTGGGAGATGCCAGCTCTGGACTCCTGCAGAACAGGTCTTGCCTTTGCCTTCTACTTCTGGATGTTTGCTAGATTTTAAAATGTGCACCAGAGGGTGAAGAAAGAGTCATCTCCATACTAAGGCTGACCTTGGGCATCAAAGTGAGCATCTCTAAACTGTGTGTCCTTCACAGTTTCCTGCTTAGAAAGGACAAAGAGATAGGTGTGGGAACTTGATGGTCAATTAGCACAGATAGGGAGTGTTGGAGGCTGGATGTTACTATGTTTTGGTTCTACTTCCCCCACCATTTATTTGTTAAGCACTGGAGTAAGCTGCTGGACTGGCCACAGTGAGTGGAACTGACTTACTTTTGATGGGGACAATTGGCAGGTTTGGTGGCACAAAGCTGGCAGAAAACATAACTTCAAATTGGGGCTGTGGGTAATTTTCTACAGCAAATCTCAAAAATTAAAACAAGGTATTACGAGAACATTTAAGAGTCATTCAGAGTGGGACTCAAGAGGAAAGAGAGTGACCAATCTTGCCCTATACCAGTGTTAGGGCATGAATAGATTCTTTCTATATTAATAATTAAATCTGTGCAATTAGGGGAATGAGTAGGTCAAAGCAGCTGTTGGTGACAGCCCTCCATCCCCAGCCTTTGAGAGTCAGGGGTTAGATTTGACTGGATTAGGAGTCATCACATCACATCTGGTGTGAAGGGATCTGAAGGACCAGGCACTGATCTGGACTTGATGTTCCACAAGGAGCTGAGGGACATCTGGCATTCCCCTGGACTGGGGCATCCCAGGTAGATTGTTCCAAATCCCACCTCAGTGCTGTGGAGGAGCCCCTGAGTGACTGAAGGCAGGGCAGGGCAGGTGGGGATGAGCAAAGGATTCCCTCTGGGGCCTGCACCAAGCTGAAACGTGAGCACAGACAAAATCAGGGTCTGCTCTAAGAAAAGAGGATTTTTCAGAGCCAGAGGGGAAGCAGCCAGGCTGGCCCTGGTTTTAGCCCCACGGGGCAGTCTGGCTCCCCAGCCCTGGCTGAGGCAGTCTGCTTTCCAGGCCAACACCAGCAGAGTGAGGTACCAGGTGTGGGAGGAATCGTGGCAAACCCGGGCCCTTAATTCCAGTGCAATTCTAAGATATTACACCTGCTTTGCGCCCCCACACTCCAGGAATAAATAACTACCTGCAATCACATTGCAGGCGTATTTTTTTTACCTTTTCTCTGAAAACTGTTCCTCGTTACAAAGAATCTCCCTTGAGCGTGTCTCACTCTTCGCAAATTGCTGGGTGGAATCTCCTGTGAATCTTCCCCTCTGTAGGTTAGGAAGTATTTGCTCATTTTTATGAAGGGTGGCCTCTTGATATTTAGTGCAAACAGTCCGTCCCTCAGGCACCTGACACTGATGGCAAACAGAGAAGGCTTTTGGTAAATGGCAGTGCCCTGCAGAGTGGAGGGAGCAGTTGGTTACAGACATGTGGGGGCACACAGAGGAGCTTTTCCCTGGCAGGGACAGCACCTTCGTGGCTGGGTGCAGCCTCCTTTGCCTGTCCTGGCCATGCTTTAGGGGCCTTGCCAAAGGATTTGCACCTCTTTTATCACAATAGGTTTTTTTCTCAGCTGCTGTGAATTTGTCAGCCATCCCCTCCCATTTTTCCATGGCACTGAGGGAGTCTGTACCACTCATCCCACACTGGCTGAAGGGCTCTGGTGGTGATGGAGCAACAGGCCTCCCATCAGAAGGGCTTAACACTGTGCACATCAGTTATATAGATCATCACAGTAAAAATAAAACCAATTCTCCACTGACAGAATTACTGAGAGAATGTGAGAGGATCTCCTCGTGTCATTGTGTACTACAATATTTGCATTCAAGCTTCCCAGTTAGGGGAATTCTGTGAGCAGGCACTTCCACATGTAGTGCTCCTCTCTTAAATCTGAAGTAAATTTGGCACTCATAGAGCAACCATGAATTACTGCTCCCCTCTCCTCTGAAACACATCCCCCATGTGCACATCCACACAAGCACATGTATCCAGCTATTTAGGAGCATTTGCATGACCCCAGAGGTCTTCATGGCTGAAAGGAAATTTTCATTACAAATGATCTACGTGAAGACACAATTTGTCATAGCCAGCCTCCTAATGGTTAGCTGCAATACACGTAAATAGGTGTGCTATGCATTGTTTATTTGGCTCTTATGTGTAATTAAGGTTGTTGTAGAAAGATTTGCTTCCAATTCCCTCTGCCTGTGGGTCTGGGGAATGTCTGTTGAGATCCTGCTTCTTGTCACTCATTGCAGTGGGGAGGCTGCTGGAGTTTGCTCTTGTGTATCAATTATATATCTTGTGTCAAGATAATAAAGGAGCAAAATGGAAGTGTTTGTATAGCAAACACGAAGATCCAAGTGAAGCTACAAGGTCAGCTAATCTGGGCTTAAACCGTGGATCCTTTGCACTTACTGGAGTTTTAAACAGTAGACATGTAACTCCTTTCTTCTGATACCTGAGATAACCTAATTTTTTTCACAAAATATATGGTGCAAACCCCAGTGAAGGGAATTTTGACATGGATATCAGATACGAAATATTGCCAGAGAGGGTGGCCAACAATTAAAACCTGCTCCCATGAGATGCAGGAGACATTGCTCCCATGAGATGCTGGTCTCATTTCAGCCATTTAAAATACTGTGTTCATGTTAAGGTAGACATCAGTATCCCAAAAAGGTTAGTGGTGAGACAGACACCAGACCAGAGTCAGCACAGCCAATCTGTCCTGAGATGCACTGAAATCATTGCAGAAGCACCTGCTTTTCTCCACAGACTGTTGCAGGAGACTTAAGGAGTAATTTAGACCAGATAGTTGACCTCTAGAGAGCTGCATTTATATTATGTTGTGTTTGTCTTGCCCATCGAGGCTTTCCAAGACATGCTTTGCCTGCAGCCCTGGTTTCCTGGTTGGGATGCCTGGATCACTGCAAACTGTGGAGTGTGCAGTGCAGGACATGAGCCTGGATAACAGCTTGGATAACCTCAATGGTCCCTTCTTCCCTTAAAATCTCAGATTTGAAGACATGGTCTGGACTGCAGTACAGAGTCTGCACATCCTGTTGAACAAGTCAGAAGTGAGGGAGCAGACATGAGATGCTCAGAGGTGCTGTCTGAAGCTGCAGATGCTTTTCCAGACAGGAGATCTGCATATGGGGAGAGCTCAGACAATAGACCATTCAGGAAGGTCTCTCTGGGACAGCTCATGGGTTGTTTTGCCTGCAGAATCTCCTTTGGAGAAGATATTCTTTCCCACTCTTGAGAGATTGAGACAGAGTAATGTCACTAAAACAATGCCTCAGAAAGACCTTCTAGGGAGGTTCCTCTTTAGTCTTATTTGAAATGTTAGAAGACCAAATTTTTGTGTGTGTTTTTGTTCTAATGATACATTCTTGCAAGGATTCAATCTGTCATCAGAGGGTGTATGAAATTCCCTCTGACAATTATGGGGGTTCCACCCATAGATCAAAAAAAATTAGAAAAAAAAAAAAAAAAGAAAGGGGAGAAAGAAAGAGCAGCTCCCTGTCTATCAGCAGCCCCAAGCCCCACATTTGCACTGAGCCAAGGGCTGCACAGCATGGAAGTTGCTGTGACCATTCACCCCAGAAATTTGGATTGCTGGCTGGAAGAACTCAGCAGGTTTTGCACAGATCAGCAGTGGGTGTCACAGCCCAGGGTGTGCAGGCTGTGGGGTGGAACTCGAGCTGCCAGCTCACCCCTGGATGGGGTTCCTGCCTCCTCCTCCTCCTCACCCCCTCCATGCCCAGCTCCCAGCCCAGAGGATCCCTGGCTCTGTAGCCATCAGCAGCTCAGGAATGGTTTCTTCTCTCTGGGCTGTGCTGGTGCCAGAGCACTTTGGGAGGAAATCATTCCCAGTCAGCCTAATGCCATAACAAGCTCTGCAACAGCTGCAGCAGTGATATGCTGGCAAGCTGTGTTGACCTTTTAAAATGAATAAAGAATGACTATTTCCACAGTACATATAACTCTTGTCCCAAACCCTATCTGTGTGCCCAGACAGCACAGGCATGCTGCTGAATTTGCAAGGAAGCATTTTTTTATTTTCATCTTTTTTTTTTTTTTTATGTCAAATTTTATCAAACCCTGTAAAATTATTTTACAAAGGTTAATCCTCTGAAGTTTAAAGTCAAAATATCCCATTCTAGAAGATGGCAAACAGGCTCTGAGAGGTTAAGGAATTTTGTAGTGATCATAGAGAGCACTTGTTAAAGGTGTGAGAATAAAACCTGGAACTTTCAGGTCTCAGTTCCCTGTTAATCCCAGCTCCATCCTTTAAAGAAATGTGTAATTGAAGAAACAGGGTGTGTATACAGTGATCTTTTCCAGCAGTCTGCAGTCTAGAGATTTCCCAAGCCAGAGAATCTGAAACCCAAATCTTGTTTACTGGCCACTTAACAATCTCCTCCACATGTTTGCCTTTCATCCAACACCTACTGCTGCCTTATAAGTCAGGATGGAGGTCAAATGTTTGGAGATCTTCACTCCACAACTGGAAATCTGGCACCATCCCTTGGAGAAGAGAGACTGTACTGAAAAAAAATCCAATTAAAAAAGGATGTATCATAATTTAGTGGAGACTAACTTGTTTTGCCAGGCTCCTGGCTACCTGTCAGCTCACTTTGAGAGTTTTTGAAGGTCCTCAGACCTTCCACAAATTTTCACGTTAGAAATTTTAAAAATTCATTTTAAATTAAAAAAAAAAAAAGGCCAAATACCAAACTAGACTTTTGATTAGTGAGTTCTCATGGATGAGAGCAAACTGAGCACCCTCCTTTCTACACCAGTGGCTCTGGTTCAGATATGTGGAAACCCAGATATTTTCTGCTGGGTCAGAACCTTCCTGTGTGACCCAAAGGAAAATATATTTATGTGTACCTCAGTTATCCTTGACAAAAAAGGAGACAACACCCCTTACACTCCTCAGATAATGGCAAAGAGAGTGGGACACTCAAATTCTGGAGCCCACAGATGGCCTTGGGTATGGATTGAATTGTAGCTGTTACAGTGATGCAGTAGGAGAAATTCATCTATTGATCCAAAGCTTAAGAGACACCAAGTTTATGGGAAATAAATATATTTCCATTGGTGTGCTTTCATATTACACCCACATTCAAAAACCATTGGTGAAATTGTTACAGCTGCATTGTCAGGAATGTGGATTTACTGAAACTGCTATTTTCTTGCTGGAAAGAGGGTTAGCTTAACAAAGTTTTCATCACTACATAGTTTTTGAAGTGTTCCAGATTTATCCAAATGCTTCCTTTTAATATTTTCCAAATTAAATTTTTTTTCTAATTTTTTGGGAAAAAAAAGTCACTCAATGCCTACAAAAATAGTCATAATTAAATTAAATCTTTTAAAAGTATTTGAGAGAAAAATCTTCACTTGGCCTGTGCTGTGTCTCCCACTCACAGCAACTGTCATATTGGACTTCCATCTCAGTTCAGGATACAGCTTTTTTTTTCTAAAACAAGGACTATCTTCATGGATAAAAAAAAAATATCCCACCCAATTTTAATGTGCACAAAAGGCCACAAAAGCTTTTCTTTAAAATGAAGATGCATTAAAATCAAGGCTGTTGTCAATGAATCATGAAAGTGGGCTTGCTTGTTGAAGTTTCCATGATTTTCTAGGAAAACTCTGATTTTCTACCTCACTCTGCACAGTGTAGGCTGGAGACATCATGGTCCATATGGAGAGGAATGTTGAACCCAAGCCAGATGTTTGTAAACGTTAACTTTGAAATGTGGCACAATACCACAAGCTGTCAAGTTGTGTAAAAGCTTAAGCAAAGACAAAAACAGAATGTAATATTTACCAGATGAGATTTCTCTGTAATCTTGTTGGAATTTTGGGAGTATCCAACTTTCATGGATTTTGAAACGAGCCCTGTATCATTTTTTTCCACTTTTCTCTCTCTCTTTTATGAAGAGGGATAAGGGAAAACCCATGCTAATAAAAAGGAAACATTTTACATGGGCAAACAATGGACTTAGAATGTCCTTGGGCAATTTCAGATGGGTATATATTTTCTTGAAGACTGTATCCCATGAAAGATGCACATTTTTGGCATCATATTTAAAGACTTTTCCTGAAAAAAATCTATTTCTGGAACAATTTACTAAATTGGTAGTAAGTAGGACAATACCATAGTATTAACAACATTTTTTATAATGCCTGAATTATTGCAGTAACATACGTTAGAACAGTGCAAAGCCATCCAACATATTTTACATCTTTTGCCAAAAATAATTTAATTCATCCATATAAAAAAAGATGAGTAAAATATTTCACTACTTGAATTAAAGACATACAACTCAATCCAGAAATAAAACACTAACTCAAGCAGACTAAGGTGACATATTCTGCTGTCTGCTGAGAAAATTCTTACCCTCTTTTACCTTCCTGCTTTTAATTTTTGTGAGCTCCCAGTGTTTCCACCCCAAATATTTCCACCCCCAATATTTCTCCATTCCTGTTTTCTACAGCACCAGGATGGGTTCCTATTAGACCTCTTCTGTCAGTAATTAAAAAATAAAGGCCTGTCTGTAGATGTGATCCCAGGGCTTTTTACACAGCTCACCCAGCCCAAGTGGAGCAGACTCAGCCCAAAGAAGAATTGCTGAGAGCTCACCTGGGAGCAGGGATGGATTTTGAGGACACCATTCCCCACCCAACTGGGACATTGCTGCCTCTGAGCCTCAAATTGAGAGTGTCTGGGGGACAGCAACCAGTTCCTGCCATGCCTCAGCTGGCAGAAGACCAAGCAGGGATTCTGTCCAGCTGGCAGAATTTGTTCAGCCACTGGGGCTGCTCAGCACCACCCTGGATGGGATTGGCAGGGACCTCTCTGCAGAATCTGGGATTTCTCCAGTGTTCTGACACACCTCCCTGGGACCTGGGTTTGCTGGGAGAGAGATACACAACATGTATGTTGTGGTGGTGGAGAAAACATTTGTTGAAAGAGTGGTTGAATTGGCGCCAGCAGTTCTGACTTTTTCAAAATATCCCTGAGATCCAGAAATAGCAAATGCACAATCTGCAAAGAATGATGGGCTATTTTGAGGGTTATGTTGGATCCGGTTCCCAGCATCAAGGAAGAGAGAGCAGGGCATTCTGTTGAATTTCTGCTAAAACATGGCTGGGAGCAGTGATTTGTATCACTTTATACTCATCAGAGTCATAGAGATTGTTGTTTGTGTTGCTTTGTTTTGCTGTTTGTGCCAAAAGCAATTGAATTTAAGGACTTCATATTCCAGGAAGTCTCCATCCAGCTACTGCCTCGGTGTGCTCATCATTTAGTGCTCAAACAATAGAATGTGACTGTACAAATAGTGTTTGTGTGCACAAATCAAGTAATTAGCATGTTCGTTAATTTGCATTGCAAATTGAGCGCCAAACTTTCAGAACTTGGCTTTTTCCACTTTTATGAGAAAGAGGAAAAGAAAGAAATACAGAAATATTGAGATTTTCTGTTTTGAATGTTGTAAAACATAGCTACTGATATTTATCCAAGTGTATTTAGTTGCAGGGAAGGTATAGTTTATAGAAATATATTCTTACTGATCTACTTCAGGCAGACAGAGCAAGGTTGGATGGCAAAGTTAGGCATGAGGTAAATATAAGAACAAGTCTGTCTCCAGGTTGTTTATTCAAAATACATAAATTAGATCTCTGAAATAGCCAGAAGTACATGTGGCATGATGACTTTTTCCACTTACCACTGTGTTGAACCAAGACTGAACTACAAAAAGCTTCCCAGCTCCCTCCCCTTCCCCCATCTCCTTGAGCACAGGGATGCTGTGAGATCAGCTAACAGCTCAGGAGTTTTTTCAGTACGTGACTTCAGGCACAAAGATCTCCCTCATTCTGAGTAAACAGTAGCTCCCATTTTCCCCAGTAGCTGCTGGTTGGAGGCTGTGATGAGAGTTCCCACACGGCTACCCCCTCAAGTTCCTGGGTAAGGTTTCAGCTGGAATAGTTTCCTCCTGATGGAGCACAGCCCTTTATTTGAATGTTTTTCACTTGATTCCTTTCAGCCCAGTGGGAATTCCACAAGGAAAATTCTTGTGGGACTGCAGCTTGTCTGCCTGGAAAAATGAGTATTAGCTGAATGATTAGTTAGTCATATGTGATCAACAGGCAGCTCACTCCCCTTATTTTTAGTAAAATAACTCCTGGAAACTCTCTGATTCTAGGAAAGGAATAGGATCATCTTTTCTGGTTGTGCTCAAGGAACAGATTGGATCAAGGTCATATATCACACTTTAATATCCATAATCCCAGATATTTTCACAGAGAACTGGGGAATCCCTGATGTCTGCAGATGCTGCCCACTTTCTACCAAGAACACCTGGGGACATCTAAGTCCCAAGTAGGTAAAAATGGGCAGAAAACTCAAACCAGAAAGTTCAGTCTCCCTTCTGGAAGCTGTTTCTTTTTAAAGTACTTCACTAGCACTCATTATCCATTCCTGCTGATGGATGGAAGTGTCTGTGTTGTTAATGAGAAGCCAGAGATAAATGTCCAAAATTCCTGTGTTTTGAAAGTGGGCATGCTGGCTCGTATGGCTGCTATAGGTATAAAGTTGGAAGAGAAATGTTAGAGCTCAGTGAAGATTTGGGTGTTGTTTCCCTTTGAATAAAGGCTTTCATTCATCTCAAGGTGAGCTAATTCAGGTTGTGCTAAAAGGATGTATAGAAGGACACTGCAGATGAGGAGTGAGGTGGAAGGAGTGCTGTACTAATGCCTTTAAAATCACTTTCTACAAAGTAAGTTGTTAATTTAGACTTGTTTTCTTCTTTCTCTCTTCTTGATATTTTTCAACAGAAGAGTAGGACAGAAGATGCATGAGATGTAATAATTACCCATCAAGACTTGACTTTTAGGAAAAAAAAAAGGAGAAACAGCAATCTGAAAACAGAAATAGAAGTTGTGAGGAAAGGGAGGAAAATAGGAAATGTAATTCATTTATTCAATACTGGTATTAAAGGAAAGCCAAGGTTAAAAAGAGTGAAAAAAAAAAGTATGTCTTTGCAAAGCTCTAATAGATATGCCAGATCCTCTCTTTTGTTTTTAGCAATTGTGGTGCATATTGTTGGCAGTGGTTCAAAGAAATGAAGTGCTCGTTCCCTGGGAATTGTCTTTCACACAAAAAAAGTAATTAGAGGAATAAAAGAATATGATGTATTAGAAAATGGGAGCCATAACAAACTACCAAGTAAGCTGCCATGGCTAATTCTTCTTAACATTCTTTTAACTGCTCTCAAACTTGTAACTGCATCCCAAACATCTCACATTTTCTATCTCGTCGAAAAATTCTGTATGGCCCATGTGATGAGGGCAGGGATGTCAAACATCTAAGTGAGTATTGTGTGTCCTAGTGACAAATATGTTCCCTTGGTGTAGGAGAAGGGCCAGAAGGTACAAAGGGAGAGAGTAATCTATTTATAACTTTTACAATGCCTTGTAAGAGGAGATCTTGGGAACTCTTCTCCTGGGGTGGCTGATTGTGCTCTCTCTGATGTGGACTCTGCTAAGTATGGGTAGGAATCCTATTACTGACCACTACAAAGGACTGTGTGGTTTAGTTCAGAATATAAAATTCATATTATGAATGCTGTATGGGGGCGGAGGGGGGGAGGGAAGTAATATTAGCCTTCTGAAGAAGAGGAGACTGTCATGAATAATGCAGCAGTGGCTCTCCAGGAGTCACACAAATAGATGGGATTTAAGATTCCTTTCCCAGTGATAAGGTCAGCCATAGGGATGCTTTACATTTCTGCAGCACTTCCCAGGTACAGGTCTCAAAGCACCACCCAGCCTCGAAAGAACTGTGATTTCATAGAACCTGAGAGGCTGCTAAGTGTAAATAGAGAAGATGTGGGGAAAGGAAAGAGCAGAGGAACAAAAAAGCAGAGCTGCCCACTGAGTTGGCACAGACAGAGCCAGCCCAGCCCAGCTCTTAGGTGTGCTGTGTTTGGGCAGAGGGTTGTTTGCCCAGGCCTTGTCTCAGTGTGAACCATGCATCCATGAGGGTCAGATGGAAGTTCATGGCAGTGACCACCCCAAAATAAGGGTTTTGAAAAACTCCATAGAAACTTGATCTGTAAAATCAGCCCCTGGCTCCTGGGGGCTCAGTGTCATCCCCGGTGGCAGTTTGGTGGCATTTTGGTGGCATAAGCTGGATGCTGCTGGCAACATCCCAGACATTTTCACCCATGGCACCCCTTCCCACAGCCTGCTCTGTTCCTGCACAGCCAAGGGCCTCCTGGGAGAGCTGAGATGTGCCAGCTGGGGCAGGTGGGCACCTCGACCCGGGCTGTGGCAGGGGAGGGCAGGCAGTGCTGTTGGGCCAGCCCTCCTGAGGCACCACGGGCTTGGGTGAAGCTGCCCATGGACCACAGAGCCAGATTTGGGCACAGCTCCCAGTGCTGTCCCCCTGTCCATCCAGGCTGGGTAAAGCAGAAATATCCTGTGCTCTGCTTCACTGCTGTGTGACTTCCTCTGCTGCCAGCACCTTGGGAGTCAATGCTGGACACAGAAATGAGAGAAACACGTAACCCCGTGGCTCAGTCCCATCAGCTGAGTGCCAGGACTGTGGCAGCTGCTGACACCATATCTCTGTGTGCTTTGGGTAGAGAAACAATTTTTTTTGTTGCTTTTTTTATAAACTGGAATCAACAGCAGCAACAGTGAAGTGGGAGCACATCTATAGGTCAAAAAATATCCTTGACACTGTCTCTGCTAATGCCATCTGCAACAATTCATAATTTAATGTGAACAAATAGAAAGGCAACATCTTCAGACAACTCACTTTCTCCTGTGGAGCTGAGTCTATAAGAAGCAAGACCATTTTACTAAGAAAAAGCGTTTAACCCAGGAGAGAATTGAAAGTAAACACCAGTAATACAACGTGCTTTAGATAAACCAGTATTTTTCTGCCCCTTGATCTCGCTCAGTCTTAAGCCAATTTTGGCAGGTACTGCTGTATTAAGTGGTCAGTCCCCCGTAATGGTCACACACTGTTTTACTGGAGGTCTGACAGCAGCTATAGGAGAGATAAATTAACCCTTTGGCTCCAATGGCTCCAATGGATCTTATTGCCCACAACTGGGAACACATCAAGAATTTTTAGCTCTCGGCCTCATGGGGTTAATGGCAATCTGTTGCTGATTTCCCTGGACAATCAGAGTAGCAAACACTGGACTGTTTAATGAGCCCCAGAGGACAATGCTGGCACACAAGGCTGTGAAGATCTGGACAAACCAAGGAAAAGTAAAATGAAAACAAACATGGACGTTTATTTTCCTAGCTCACCAGTTGCAAACAAAATTTCATTTAATAAACCATGAAATGTTTCACAAAGTTTCTGTATATTATTGTAAGAGCAGCTGGGCAATGTAAAAGTTACTTTCCCTCCTCTTTGTTATGCTGTCCCATATCCAGCTCTCATCCAAAGAAAGTTGTATTTATTTATGTGTTAATATGTTTATCATTTTATTCCTTACCACACTTTTCTGAAATGAGTTCAGTTGTGACTTAAGGTGTCATCATTTGTAGGGTCTCCAACACAGAGCAAAACCAGGGAATCACTGAGGTTGGAAGGGACATCTGGAGGACTCTGGTACAGCCCCCTTCTTACCCTGCTCCTGCAGTGCCAAGTTGGAAATTACATTAGGTTGCTCATAATAGAGCATGAAGGAAAAGTTTTTTTTGGCCATGGAACAGGACAGGTTTTTTGGTGAGCTAGAGAGCAAAAAGTTAGCTGAGCTTCAGTTTGCTTTTTCCCCCCGTAGCTGAAACAAACTGGAATTTACATGAATGTTTTCCAATCATCCTAAGGGAGAAAAATCAGCATGTATTTCCTATATCAGGAAATTATCCCTACTTGAGGGACACATAAAAAAGTGCTGAATTTGAGCGTGTACTTGAGTCCCTACTGTGGTAAACGAGCACATGCTTTGAGTTAATCTCTTACTGAAGCACTTTCCTGATTCAGGATGACATAGTGCTTGTGAACAATTTTTCTTGAACACATCCTTGATGCATACATAATGCTTGGTACCTGCTTTTTTACTGATGCCTCTATTTTGTTTTTGTTCCTTGATTGGATGAATGTAAACTAGTGGAAAGGGCAATAAATCAAGAGAGATCTCAAGACGGCAGAAAAAACTCCGTCACTGTAAATCTGTGAACTAACATGAGAATTTCTGCAAGACTTTTCTGTCTTTCAGTGAACCAGAAATTCTGTCACATTGGTTCAGGGGTTTCACTTGTTCATGTGTTCATAGAAGTCATAGCATTTGGTTAAAGCTAGTTTGTAGCAAGCTGCTGTCCAGAGTGGGTGAATGTCAGCTTTGTCTCACAAGTTTTATAAGGTTGCATTGATATATTTGAACAATTAGTTGCATTCCTACACGATGAGGTTCTTATTTCCCTCAAAACTTCCCTCACTGCCAAACATGCAGGCACATCCACTTAAAACAACACAATTACTATTGTAATTACTATAAGATTTAAACCCCTCTACTATTAGACTTTTTCAGCCAGCATCTCCAAAATTTCCCTGCAGGAGAGGATCAATGGGTGCATTTGTATCAGCTCTGTGTGCTTGAGAATATGATACTGATCTAATTGTGTGGTGTTACTGAAACCCATTTCCACACATCTGGGCATATGAGATAGAGCATGAGATAGTCCTGTCCTCCCCTTTTAAACACACACTGATCCCACTGGACTGAGAAATGAAGCAGAAGGGAATTGGTGCTATGTGGCAAACTCAGATAAGCATCAGGAGGCAATAACACCTGTGATTTCATGGGCAATGGCAAATGAATGACCAATTAGTAAGAGGGACAGAGTAATGTGGCACTGTAATTATGCTCATTAATGGCACTGCAGGATTGTATCTCCCACTCAGTGGTTTCTCTCTTTTGGAAGGGAGCAGAGCACAGCTGAAATGCAGCAATTGAAGAGGATTTTAGTAGGGATAGAGATAAAAGTGAAATCAGTTCTGGTTTTCAACATCTAAATGATGGAGATTCATGGACTAAAGACCAGTGGAAGGAAACTGTGGTCAGCAGATGTGAGCTGCTGGTGGTCTGTGGCTCAGAAAAGGGTGGAAGAGTCCTGGCTGTTCCATGGATACGACCAAGAGCAGCAGAAAAGGACTTGGCTCCTGTTGGCCAAGGGGTGGATGTGACAATGGCAGGGCTGGCTCAGGGAGGGTCAGCCCCAGCTCTGGCAGCTCTGGTTCCTTTCTGACTGCACAGGGAATGGTCACTTTTGCTACCTCCCCCTGAAACACCTGGGCAAATTCAAGGGGCAGGTGAGATGAGATGGAGGGGTGGTTGAATCAGCTTTCTACACCTGCAGCAGCAGACTCAGAGCAGGCTTGTCCCTGATCTTTCTGTTTGGGCTGTTTCATTGGAAAATTGTGGTTTTGGGCAACAAGAGGCTTCATCTGCCTGATGCACAGGGATCAAATTATGGGCTGGTGACTCCAGAGACTCTCAGACTCTGTGAAGGAGCACCATCCACCTTCACAGTTCTTACTCAGCCTGGACAACAGCAAGAAAACTTTTCCGGCTCTCCGTGTTCACCTTTAATTTAATTTTTAAACATTTAGTAAACAGAGTTGTAGGGCTTCTCATTAACTTTGGAATCTTATAGTCATAATTTTTGATACACAACATTACTTACCAATTAGCTTCTCTTGTTCGTTTAAATTTCTTCGCTCATATTTTAATGGGAGCTAATGATGCATTTGTTGACTTATTTAATGTTATGTAAATGTGGCTATAAACTGTGAAGGGTTTAAAGAGCAGCTCTTTTTTTGCTTACTCATCAGTTTTTGGAGAGTATTTGGCATTCTGAAAATCTGCACACATCACCCTGATGAATACAAGTAACTAAGAAGGCAAATAATAATAATTTTGTAAGATAAACAGTGAAAAGTGTTCAGTGTAAAATTTGAATTCATCCCTTTGTTGATGATTACTCTTTCTTTTCTCTTTTTCCATTTTTTTTAATGGAGCCTAAGGGGACTTCGTGGCAGCTAATCTAATTTGTCATGATATTAAGAAATCATTAAACTTAGGTGGATGTTTAGATTCTGCCACACTCAGGTTGCCAGATCATGAGTACACCTTGTTTAGTTTTGTTTCACAGAACAGAGCCTGGTTATACAGGGCCTTTTAATTCAATGCAAAAATCCCTTCAAACTGAGATACCAATTCATGTGTATGGGTGGATGTGGAAAATACATACAAATGAGACACACACATTTGTTGATAAAGTTAGTTAACTCTATGAAAAAATATATCCTTATTAAAGAAAGCATTGATTCTTACACATGCCTCTGATGTCCAGACCTCTAGAGAAAACCTTGCAGCTTATTCAATGTCCCCTTTCTTCTCTACAACTCAGGACTGCTTCCCTTTGTGTCCTCTCCACTGTGGCTGCCACAGGTCAGCCCAAGGGATGCTCAGAAGGGGAGAAGGGCCAGTGCAGGCTGGATTTGGCTCCAGCCACACCATGGCACAGCAAAGCTGCTCCCATGGCTAACGAGCAGAGGGTGGGGAGCAGGGAGCCTGTGAAACTCTCCAGCATGGAGGTTGTAACCAATTGAGCCCTGGTTTCTCAAATCTGATGGTAATGCTTTGAAACTGCACTTCAAGCATATCATAGAAAATTTAAATATTTAAATATTCATTTATTCTAATTTTCCTTTTGATAGGTACCAACCACTAGGCATACATTTCAGCAACTATGAAGGTCTACAGCAAACTGTCTATCAACGTGGATTTTAGCACAATTCACTGTAAATTAGGGAATGATTTTCATCTTCTTATCAATGTTTCAGGAACTCCTTCAGTTCGATATTTAACAATTGGGGGCTGAGAAGGAACACTTCAAATAACGAATGAACAAGTTTTACCTCCTGTTCCTATCTGTTCTAAAACTTCGTGGGCATGTAGAGTTCTTTCTCTAGAACAGATGCTATTTTTACCAATGTGGATTTACACAGACAACAGGCACAAAAGTACATTCATCACAAACTCTTAAAAATTCTTCAGGGATTTAACTTGAAAAAATAAAAGTCAAGAGATGTGACATTCAAATGATCTACACATTTCATATGATACGTAAAATACCAAAATGCAATATTTTGTTGTTGAGGTGTGTCCCACACTGTGTTGTCAAGACTTCAATGTTTCCTACCTTAGTAGTCACCTAATAATGAAAGTAATATTAGTATATTAAGTTTGGCATGTCATAACTGCTAGAGAAACAAATTTAATGCAGGAGATGTCAGTGACACAATAATAATGCTCTCTTTGATTACTGATAAATTGTTTCTTGGATTTTTGTTTTCAATTGCTTTTTTCAACAATTGTCAACTCTTTTATATGCATTTTCAAACTTCCATACAGCTTTTTGTTAATGATGTTGTTCTGCTGAGCTTTGAAAACATACTTCACTTTTGACTTAGTATGACAAGCTACAAACATATCTGCATGCTTTAATAGCAGAAATGTGGAAATATGTGTGTATTCTTCTCCTTGATTAATTGTTTGGTGTTAGAGGAGTTCAAAAGCTCGTGTCAAAGGCACAGGGGTGCTATTGGTGTCACAAGTGTGACATTTACTTGCAGAAGGCACAGTGTTCATCCCCATGAGTGATGCCAAATCCTTTCCATCACCTCCCAGTGCTACCCACACCAAACCTGCTGCAAATTCCTAAATCCTCTCTGGCACAGCAAAACTTTCTCAGATGTGTTGTTCAGTTTAGGTTCCCCATGAATGCAATATGTTGGCACAAAGTTCAGTTCTACAGTGGTTGGGAACTGTGATCTTGTACCATCCATTGTCTTTTATTTGTGTAGCACAGACACAGAGCCAATGCTGCATGTCCTGTGTCTGTAGCATAAATCCATTTTCATCTCTTACAAACCCGTTGCTTTCTGGGGTCCTTCACTGCTGAAAGGTGGATTTTTGTGACTGCACCAGTGTGAGATTCTTCAAGGACTGCAAAAATATCTGAGCACACTAATGAAGACTGCAAAACATGAGTGCCTTCTGAAAGGACTGGCACTACAATGAACCATCTATAACTGACATTTCAAATATCTTTCTCTCCCTCCTATTTTGTTTCATAATCCAGAAGTTGGTGAGTGTGTGAAAAGAGTTTCTTTCCTAAAATACTTTCCTCTCATGATAAGCAGATAACAAATTCTTTGGAGGTTACTATTTTGATTTCTGAAATCCTGATAAAGGTGAAAGAAGGATGCTTAGATATTAGCTCCTGAGGGATATTTAGCAATCTCTATGTTTACTAGCAGATATTAGAATTACTATTCCTTGCTCTCAGATTAAATTCATCCTGTTGGTCTCAGCTGCACAGAAGTCCCCTTCATAATTTGTAGTTTTGGGGAAAAAAATGGAGTCCCTATGCATAGTGAGGGGAAGTAAAGTTCATTTAGTTAGTCAAGTTTATTTAGATAAATGGAAAATTATTTGGGGCTGTGACTGAACTTGAAGATTTCACATGGTCCCAGAAGTTCACCTAAATTCAGATCAGTCCCTGGGCTTTCGCTCCTTCTTCAAACTTGATCTAAAGAATCTTAATCTCACAATTTTTCAAACTAGAGCAGAAAAAACCTTGCAAAATCAGGGTTCTTTCACCAGACTGTTCCTTCTGGGGTTAAAAGTTATGGAGATAACAAATTCACCTGGAAGCTTGGTTGGGAGCTGACTAGAGCTGTGTCACACTTCCCTTCAAGGAGATGGTGAGAGGGTGTGCACACCAGGAGGCTGATGACCAAGAAGGTGCAGCACAGATCATAACAAATACAAAATACAGACATTGCAGCCTATTTAGGTTCCTCACTAAAAGGCACTTTTGCATTGAGATATCTCATGTGTGCTCTGCAGGTACTCTGGCAGCAGTGAGAGAGGGAGAAGGTTGTATTTTCTTGCAGGCAGGTAGAAGTGAGGGTCTTTTGTAATCACACACTCAAAGGAGAGATAATAAAAAAAAAAAATCACAACTTCTGCTGTCATTATGAAGCCTCTTACCATAGCCTTCCCCTTTACTTTTTCCTTCCTTTGTTTATTCTACTTCACCACGAAATTCACCCATGTAACAATTTACATGAATTAACTTGTGCCACCATTAGCTCCTTGTGCCTTCCCAGAGCTAGAAACATTCTGTGATTTTAAAGCAGAGCTGTGTTCAGAATGCACTAAAAAGCCACTATTTGGGCTTCCTTCTAAACCAGCAAATTGCAGCTGAGATCTGCAGCAGACCAGCACAATGCAGCCCCAGCCCTGCTTACCCTGCTCCATCTGCAGCTGCTGGCAAGTGAAACCAGAGGCCATTAAGAAAGCTAATGCTTAGCCATTTTTGTTGATGGATTCAGCACTAGAACAATATTTTGCAGGGAAGCTGGACAAAAATGCTGTTAGTTCTCATTAGAGATGGAAGAACTTTGTGAAGCTAGAGGTTTTTGCAAATCAATCATATTGCTTTTTAGGTACACAAACTGAGTCTGACTTCACAAACCATTTTTTTTTCCTGTCATTGAATTCTCAGGGGGTTTCCCCCTCCCCACACCACTGATGATTAATAAAAAGGGGAAAGAAAATTCAAATGTTTTTCTATCTCAGAGGAAACCTATTCCTTGTGCTAGCAATAGTAGTGCCACCCTTTAAAAGAGTAGATCTTGCAGAAAATAGGGTAGCTTCTCTCACTGTTGTTTTTTTAAGTTCTGTTTTTCTCAATTATGTTTTTAATTCTCTTTCTTTTCCTTTGTGATCACTCTCTGTTCCCAGTAGTATGCTAATCCAGATCCTCTCCTTTGCACCTATGCTTTCCCCACTCATAAATAAATTTCCCTTTGAGGTTTCCATTTGAGTCCAGTTTTCAGTCCCATTTTTCCAAGCAAAATGAGTTTGTGTGTTCACTAAATCTTATGGATCGTTAAGTGCCATTGTAATCAGGCCTGCGTGGAAAACGTTCGTATTTTCTCGGAGCCCATCGTGCTGTTATTGTAGCTGAGTACCCAAGCCTCCAGCAAGAGGAAACTCAAGATGCAGAAGGAAGGGGTAAATGCCAGACAGATTTACTGGGGGCTAACAGGCCTTTGGAGCCCATAACACTCCTCATCTCTGCAGTGCTGGCAGCCCCACGCTCCCAGCAGCTCCTCTCTGGCTGCTCAGTCCCATCAGCTCAGTGCAGCTGACTGGCCCATGACCAATACATCTGGCACAGGAGTTGCTGGAGCAGAGAAAGTGCAGTAAATGCCTCTTTTTCTCCTCTCACTGAATCCTCCCCTCCAAGCTGGCTGAGCATTTCTCCCCAGAGGGAAGCATGCCTGCTCCTGGCACACCACAGCCTGGCTTCACGCCACGCTCTCAGCGTGAGCATTGCATACCTGACCCAAAAGGTGAGTGTGTGGGCAGGCTGGAGAGGTGGAGAGGGGAGGAAAGTGGTGGGATTGTGGCCGTGCAGAACAGCCCCTTGTCTGCTTCCATCAGGGAATAATTCTGCCCATCTTATTGCATAAATCTCATATATTCTGCAAAATCCCTTCTGCATGGCTGCCCCTGGCATACTGATGCAATACACCCCCTGTGCTGTGATGGCACTGAGTCCTTGGATGGGGGGGTTAGAACATGCTCCAGCTTTGCAAAACATGCCTTTAAATATTTATTCTAAGTGTATCTGCACCATTGTGTGACTAAACCTTCTCCATTATTCACAGCAATAGATCCGCTTATCATAATGACGTGCTGTCTTTTGAGCATTAAATACAACCCTCAAGTTGCTGTTTGAGGGTTTTTTTCCCCTCATTCTTTTGAAAAATACTGAGCTATAACAGTCTGTTTCTTACTGAATGAGCTGCTGCTCATAAGTGAGCAATCAGCATTATCTAAATAAATGAAATATTCTTTGGGGCTCAACAAAACGCTTGTTAGGTTGAAACTAATCTGTAGGAAATGAATGGTGTTTGTTGGTCTTTGAGAACACAGAAGAGATTCAAGCTCGTGTTAGTATTTCCAACAGTGCCAACATAAATGTGCAAGTCTCTAAGATACAGAGCTTGTTATTGTTATCAGATGAGGGCTGGAGAGAAATGTGGCATTATGTAATTCAGAATTACTACTTAACATGGAAATAGGCTGCAGAACACATTCAGAGAGTCTGGTTTAAATGTACAGTGGGTGCTCTTCAGTGGCAGAAGGAACAGCCCAATAAACCAGGGAATCCCAAGATGTTGCCAACTCAAATTGCTCCACCAAAGTTTGTGGAAGCCACCTGGACTCAGCACCCTTGAAAAATGAATCCAGAGTATGATTTCCTGAGAGGCTGTTGTGTGTTTTGCACTATTGTGGGCAGGAGCCACTCTCTCAAGGGCTATAAAAAGAGAGTGTTCTTTGATAGCTCACCTGGCTGGCACTGCCATGGCCCCAGAAACTTGGAGAAAGTTCCACTGTTTTCGAACTTCATAATTTCCCAGAGACCACCATGCAGCTTTATCATAAAACTTTTGATTGAAAACATGCAACATCTTTCACGCCACCCCAAGGCCCAGCCTTGGCTCTTTGAATGTGTGCTGGGCCACCACTCACCCACAAAATGCTGAAACAGGCAGTGAACCTGCTGGCTGCACTCTCACCTTCTTTCCACCAGCCTGATGGTTTCTACATTGCTTCGAATTTTATGTTCTGTGTTTCTTTTTATGTCCAAAATACGTTCTTCAGAGTAATGGGCAACTTTGTGTTTCTGGGCATCCAGAGACCAGATTCTTCTTCAAGTAGTAGTGAGAGGAGACATGGTCCAGTGCTATGAGTCAGGGGTTATTCTTGTGTGACAGGATCCTCCTGGGGGATCTTGGCAACTCACTTAGGCTGAAATAAAAGTGTTGGGGAATATTTGCCAGGTGAGGTGCCCATTGGAACTGCTCTTGCAAAGAGGAAGGAAGCTGTTTAAATCAGAGGTTTAAAGTTAGACTGCTGGAGATGAACCCCATCTTCAGGAATTAAGAGGTGGAATTTGGAGACCTGAACTGGTCTCTGACCATCTGCTGGGGTGAAAGGATCCATTTTCCTTCATGTGACTCTGAGCTAAAATATTTCCTGTAACAAACTTTTGGGTACAAAAGCAATTTACAACTTAGAGGGGAAAAGACCTGACATTTTAAAGGCAAACTATCAACTAAAATAAAGTGAAAGGGTTATTATGTGCATATGAAGGATGGGGAATAAGTGAGATATTTGTGACATATACAGATTGTTCGTGGAAAAATGATTGCTATGAGTAACATGAAAATTAGCACCGTGCTGCACTTTGGCAAGTTCATGCCTCTGCTTCTATCTTTAGAGCTTGCTTTTATACTGTGGCCATCTCAGTAGTGCCTGAGGTTTCTTTTACTCTCTCTTCTTGAGGATACTTCTTTTGGACATCTGAAGTGGCACAATCCCTGGCTCTGGAGTCTCAGAACTGCCATGAAACCTTACAAAGGTTTCTGCCACTGTGAAAAGCCTGAAAACCCAAAATTTCCTGAAGACCAAGATGCTGGTGGTCCAATGCTCCCTTCTTTGTCCCCAGATCTACAACACTTAAAATTGAACAATGATGTCCCTCAAATGTGCCCTCAGATGAAGGCACCAATGTGCCTTCAAAGCTCTGCAGCCTGGGCTCAGTGTTTAGCAACCATCATAAACCAAAGTTTACCCACCATCAAAGCCAAAGTGAAGCACATCCCTTGTTGGGCCTTCAGAGGAGTCATCACAGCCCCAGACCAACAGCTCTGCCTTTCCCAGATGTGCTAATTTCCACCATCAGTCTGTCCTTCAAAATAAACACATAGGGTGTTTCTCTAACTGGAAAACCATGCTGGAGAGAGGATTAAAGACCTCAGAGGAGAGAACTGTGAAAAACTATGATTATTAGGAGGTCCAAGCCAAAGGAAAATAGAGCTGCATTGTCTCTGAACAGCATGCTTGTGCTAAGAACTTGTAGCACTTTTTAGTTTTGTTTTGCTATCTGCCATTGACTGTCACATTTCACAACTTAAGAAACATGTTATTTCTTTGTTTATTTTGTCAGTCTTAGTCTCTGGAGGGAAATTATATCACTGTTTCAGTGGAATAGATTTAATTTGTTTGTGTCTTGTTGTCTATAGCATCTATCTAACTACTTATCTCTGAAGTTACCTCTCAGTCAAAGGTTTTCTGTTTCGTTCACATTTTAACAGGAGGGAATTTGCACTTGATTGCTTTGAACACTTCCTAAGTTTGGTCAGCTATCTATGTATTTATTTTTCTGTTCTAGTGAGGGAAAATGGGAATTTAAAATGTATGGAGCCAGCAGAGGTTTAGCTGTGATTTGTTTCTAATGTAGAGGAAAATTGCCCAAGTAATCTTATCCCATTCATACAACTAATATGGCCATGAGGCTCTGATGTGTTGAACAGTAAACACCACACAACATACCCTTAAGAACTCTGGCTTAAAAGATTTCTTATTTTCCATCACACGCTTCCAGCTTTCGATGAATAAATATCAGGTCCTGCTTGCACTAACGTCCATGGGAGTTTTCATGGGTTTAAATGAGAGTAATAGAAGTTCCTGGTTTATAAGCATTTTTTATAAAAATGATAGTTATCATGCATTATGGAGTTAAATGGTAACACTGGGTGGCTATGTGAGGGGGAAAAATTCTGATACAAGCCAGCTACAACAGTCAATTCAGATTGAGAATGTATAAACCCTCTATCAACATTTGGGCAAGGGAGGCCATGCATCCTCCAACAAATGAGGGCTTGATATATGGAATAAATTCTTAGTGTATTTTCTAAAAATGAAAAATTGAGATACCCATGCAGGGAAATGCTCTGACCTGTGTGATACAGGAGACACTTTAGGTGAATGTGGCAATTCGTTTGGGCTTAATAGCTATCAACTGGGTCAGCCCACTCACACCTTCACCAACGTGATCTTTGAGCAAATTTATATATTCATGCCTATAGAGAGAGATGCACACATCAAAACCCAGGACTAAGTGTTGAGAAGATGCAGAAAATGAGGAGGGTTTGAGAAGATGAGGGAAAAGAAGAATTGTATGTATCACCTTCCATACAAGACCACAAGAAGTCAAATCTTGTCCCATTGTCATCATTGGTGCAATTTCCATCTGCCACACACTTAAATCTCTTCAATCAAAGTCAGTGTGAAGCACATAGGTTAGGATTGAATCCAGTCTTCACAGAATTTTAGTGACCCTCCTAATTTTTTTTAATCGAAGTATCTTGTGACATTTGGCTACAGTATTTCACACCTGACGCCAAGCAAATTGTTAAATGGTAATTTAACACATGGTCTCATGGTCTTGCAGGACTTTTAATGGATCAGAACTCATACCTTGCCTCATCCTTTTGCAATGGTGTGCGAAATAAGAAGTTGATTAACCTGGGCCCCTTGAGAAGGGAGGGGTTTAGGCACTATCCTCTGTATTTTATATTGATATTCTGCAAAATTCTTCCCTGAATAAACAAATATTAAATATTGCTCATTCATCTGATGAAATCTACACATGGTTTGACTACAAGCCTGTTTCTTATATGCCACTACCTCCTTTGCCACATCCCCACAATTCCTTTGAATCTCCTCCAGATCCAGTGGCTGTTGAATTTACATTCTTCTCTGGGCTGTTAATGAGTATATTGATTAATACTGGCTCCGGTATCAATCCCCATGGGACACCAATTGATACTTCTCTCTCTTTTGACACAAAGCCATTGATGATAAGTCATTGGCTCCTAGCTGTTGGATAGATTTTTCTCTACCTTATTGTGTTATTATGCAGGCTCTGCAACTCCAGCTTTCCTATTGAGCTCATGGGTAGAACAAAACCAACAATTTACTAAAAATCCAACTATGTTATATCTGCCTTAATTAATTAATTTCTCAGTATAATTGGACCTGAGCTTCCTTTCTGGGACCTGTACCAGCTATTACGTGGTTCCACATAATCTTGGCCATTTCTGCCAGGTTTTATTTCTATAGAATCATGGGATAATTTAGGATGGAAGGTCATCTGGTCCAAGCCCTGGCTCAAAACAGGTTCTATTAGATCAGATTGGTCAGGGTTGTGTCCAGTCAAGTCTTGAGCACCTCCAGTGGTGTGGCTACACAAGCTCTCTGGGCAGCATGCCCATTTTCATGCCTTGTGATTCTTCAGATTGGGCATTTCATGGCATTACCACGTACCAGTTCCAGCTCCCAAACTGGTGGACAAGAGACACAGCAGTGCCTGTTCCCCTTTGTCAAAGGCAGTGTCTGTGATAAGGACAAAGTTCCTGTTTCAAGTTTTAGTGCACACACACACACTGGGACAGTAGAATGGACCCAGCAGATCAAAGAACTACCCAGGACATCCCTGCTGTGCACTGACAGTGCCAGCTTCCTCCTGGACCTGTCACCTTATCAAGCACACCCAGCACAGCTTACATAAATATTTACTCACTTTGGAGCAAATACTCCTTATCCAATTATCTTCCTAAGTGATGAGGATGTGGGAAAGGAGCCCCTTCTTAACTCCTCTGACATGATAAACATTCAGCTCCACTAACTGAGGCCTGGTACAGTCAGAGCCCTTACAGGGGAGGAGTGCTTAAGCAAATTATATCTCAATGGAATCAATAGGACTTTGGCACTTGCTGAATGTTTAAGCACGTGCTGAAGTGTTTACTATTCAGCCCCTCATTTAGTTCCCATTTAATTAAACAGAATCAGTTTCTCACAGAAGTAAATCATGGGAGTTTCTCCCAAAGGAGTTTTTCCAGTTTGCAATAATTGAAGAGTTGATCTAACGTCCCAACTCTACATTTTTTTTAAACATTCATGTATCTCTCTGTCTGTCTATGTGCCTAACCTGTATTATTTTTGACTCCAAAATTATAAGCTATTCAAAGGAGAGATGCTGTCAGAAGCAGCCAAGAGGTAAAGAGGTTTCCTCAGTTACAAATGAAGTTCTGAGCCTTTGGTAAATGAAATGAAACTTTTTTGATATAATTGTTGTTAAGTCTAAGCTGATATAAATATCTCTGCTTCTCCTGATACAGGCAAGGATTTCTTTGGAAGTTTAGTGCTTCCACTCCAGATAAAAGCAAGTCATTTGCTGCTTTCATCATGTCACTACTAATTTCCAAACAGCCAAACCTGCTGCTAATTTATTTACTGAACACTGAAGCCCTGTTAGCAGGGGCTGCTACTGAAACTGCTTTCTGGCCTTCGGCTTTTGTTTGTTGACAGCCTGATTTCCCAGTAGGCCATTTCCACCTGTGTTTCTGTTGTTTTTAGTGCATGTCTTTCTTTCTTCTTCCCAGTGAGTGTCTCCCAAATGGCTCCTGAAGGGTTTCTCATCTTCCCTCGCTCTCTCATCCCCTTCTCCCTCCCAGCTGCAAGGACTCTCAGCTCTGCTTTCAGTCATTCTGCAGTTAGTGGTTGTCTACACTGCTGAGTTCCCATGGGGCACTAATTTTTGTTTCAAGGACAAGATTCAAAAGAGTTTGCTACACACAGGTTGCAGGGTGCACCTTCAGATGTGCCTTCAAATAGACTTTGGAGATTTGAATATATGAGCTTCTGAAAATCAGTTTTTAAATTGCAAGGAAGGCCTATTAAGTGCTGTAAAAAAATTTTTTTTTGCTTTTCTATTTTAAAAGCTGCATTAAAAAAAGTGATTTTTTTTTCCTTCCTCTCTCCCATGACATTGGGTGGAAATAGAACTTAGGAGACTGCCATTTCCCTTTAACTTCATGCATATCAAAGGCAGAGAGATGACAGGATAAAATGATTCAGAGAGTGGCCGGCATACTCAGTGTCTGGAGGAGGCAGTGAAGAAAGATATTGAGATGTTTCAGTGGTTTCTTTGCAACAAGTCAGTGTGCCAGGAGCTTTCAGTGTGCAAGAAAGGTTCAAGATGATTTCCATGAATAGAAAAATTCAGAGCCTGCACAGCTCTAAGGATATATATCTTAAGATATTATTTTAATTTTGCATTTCTTGATACTCTCTTTATTTTATATGTAACTTCTGGTTTGCATTTAATTTATCTCAGCTCCAGCAACGTGCAGATCTTGCTGAGATCCATTTTGAGAGGACTCATGGCTACTCACAACTACTGTCTGGTACACTGGGCTTCAAAAATTCTCCTTTGCTTGCATGTTAAATTCAAGTAGGATTTTATGTCTCAGTTTTGAGGTCCTGGTTTCTAATGAAGTCCATAAAAAATACAACTGCTTATCTTTTGGCTTAAGCTGGGAACTGCAGACTGGGGGAGTCTTCTGGTTAAAACTGGTGGGCCCTTGATTTCTCAAACTGGATGTTCATGTGTGGTCAGTACTTCCAATTTTTTTTTCTACTTTGTCTCAGTTTCTCACTTTCAAAACAAAGGTGGCAAGACTGTCCTGCCCCAAACAGGCACTGAAACTGTTCAGAAACAAATATTGGTGGGAGAATTTTCAAAGCATCCCTGGAGCAAAGTTCAGGGAGTGAAGCTCTGATGCCCAGTGCTGTGCCTGGAGGCCACCCTGCACACACACCCAGAGGCTCAGCACTGCAGCAATAATCTACTGACCTTGAATGAGTCTCTTAGCTGCTGTGTCTCTCCATTTCCCAATAATATTGCAATAAGACTAATATTTACTTTCCTCACAGCCACATAGTAGTCAGAATGAATTAATGTTTATAAAGGACTTGGGAGTCCTTGGATGAATGGTCCCATAGAAGTGCTAAGCAGAGCATGCATTGTCATTTCCTTGTAGATAAATACATATCATTTACATGGCTGTACAGGGCTGTTCACACAAGCATATGCAATGTCTCATCTCAGTGCACTCAGGGTAGCACAGGATATAAGAACAAACCCAACAGTCCTTGACAATTCATGTCATTTTGCTCTGAAACGAGTATATTTTCTGTGAGAGCAGAGCTTATCATGTAATCTCCAATGAAAGTTATGTTCTGCCTTTTTACAGTTGCCATGATGCAAATGTCATTTGTACTCTCCTTCTTTATGAAAGTTAACAGTTATTTAAGAGATCAAAGTTAATTATCACTAAGGAGATCATTTTTACCTATCAACCCACTTTTGTAACCCCACTATCACAAGTAGAAGCTTTATGCTAATCAGTTTTCTAATTTCCATAAATTACTGATAGAATTACTTTTTTTTTCCAGCATGAAAGTAGATCTGTTGGTGAAAGCTCTTGAGAGGTAAAAAGACAGAGAGAAAACGAGGTAAGGTGCATTTTCAAGAGTTTACCAGCTGAAGGTGGTACCAAGAAAATAAAATCCAAATCATTAGTTTCATCACAGCACAAAACTTGTAGATGCTGCAGCTTCCCTGCACTGCAGAGCTCTGACGCACACGCATTGCTTCAATTTAACATGGTGATAGAATGGAAGGGAACGTGAGGATCACTGTGTGACCCTATTACATGTGAAGTGTCTCTATTAGAGCTGCAGAGACAGCATGCCAGAGGAGCTGAAATGTGTTGATAGAAACAAACAGATATACCTGTTTAAAAGCAGCAGTCAGAGACTCTGCAGTGTGATCCAAGCATGTTCTGCTGGAGAGGGCAAAATAGTCTATCCTAGGGGAAGAGGATATTAAGAAAGAAACCCTTTCCACTCCATCACAGCCCTTTCTGTGCAGTGAGCTTGCCAAATGGAAGCTGCTGCTGCTGCTGCTGTG